>RHDT01000138.1:0-257679 GCA_004000165.1 Taphrina sp. SM11 | reverse complement strand
ACTGGATATCGACTTCTATGCATCCTCGTCCGTGATTTGTGATACGGAATGGTGAAAGAAAGCTGACTCAATAGGATTGTCAAGTCACGAGGTCGTTTGGTTGTATTCTTCCATATAATTGTAAGCAATTCTGTTGCACGAGCTGGTTGACCTGAGCCTTTGTGTAACACTACGAGTAGTTCCTTCAGAAATCTTTGTGAAGCTATTTCATAGCGTTTGGCAAACTCTGCCCTGACTTTGCATCCGTCCCATATCTCACATTTGAGTCGTACATTCTTCGCAGCTCCATCCACTACGAATCGCTCATGGCCTACGAGGAGAGGTTTATTGCGAGGATTGTCCAACAAACTGAAATCAACACGATCTTCATCGTTGTTATCGAAGAATTCTGAGACATCATAGACTGGAACATCAGGCAGCTCTAGCAGCAATTCTTCAAGAAGTATCCGCTCCAATTCTGTGATGGTCCTTTTCATCTCCAATTTGATATCTGACAACGGCATTGCAACATCTTTGAAATAAATTTCATCTTTCCTATCATTCCACGAAATCTGAGCGCGGTTCACTGTATTGGCGCTGACCTGCAGGCCGTATAGCCGCCAGCCAGATAGAACAGCCAAACTTCCGGGACTGGTATTCACCAACCAGTCTTGACATAATTGCTTCAGAGCGGCGTTCAGTTCGGCATATGTTACATTCGAGACACTGTGATCTTGACTCAGAGTGGCAAGGTCAGCTATGCCTGCTTGTTCAAATGCTTTGCGCAAGATCACTAACTGAGAACAATAGATAAGTTTGCTGATGTCTGATGTAACCCGGTCAACTCGGTGCCAGAGGTTTCTCTTTGTGTCGCGTGCTTTGCAAGCAATAAAGGCAAGCATTGGACTAGTCCGGCGGCGTGCCACTCTAAGGCTTGTCTCTACCAGTGCTTGTAGCATGAGAATACATGGTCTTTTGCATGTTCCTACCAGAATAGTGACATCATTCGGATCTTCCTGCTCATGTTAGTTTGTCTACCACGAAGAGATCGAGTATACAGACATCGTAACAGGCTGAAAGTGCCTGTAGAAGCGCTTCCATTTGTTCTTCCTCTACTTCGCCGATCACGCAGATGTCCTTCAGTGATGTTGCATCTCGGTGCACTCGCGCAGTAAAGCATAGTAATTGTAGCAGACAGCGACAATATGCTGCGAATGTCGTGTTGTTCTGCATCGTGCCGAATGGATCCGTTGCAGCACTGTCTGAGTGCAGTGAGTTGAGAAGACATGCCGTTGAATATGGCAGAATTGAAACAAAGCTGTATATCTCCTGCATCACCACATCCAGAACTTTGGCAAGAGGAACCAATAGACGATCGAGTCGAGTGCTATCTGGTTCGACCTTGTCTGGTATGTTTATCGCCAATCTTATGACATCCAAGTCCTGACCTTCTAGCAACGACTCGAATCGGGTGGCCTGGAGCCAGGGCAATAGTTCGCTGCCAACTTTGGGCGTTGCACTTATGTGGTGGATGTTGTTATTACTCGTAGTTTTCGTCTTTGCCTGTCTTAGTCCATCCTCGATGAAGGCTTGGAACTGTTCATCAGGATCTAGAGAGGGTAATGTATGCTCAAGCACATCCGTGGTAGATTGTGTTCGAGGTACAATCGACTGAGAGGTGCCAACACCGAGTGAGACGGCAAAAAGGCCGGACTGATTCTTGAACAATCGCTGCACATAGCATTCCTTGTATGCGTTCAGTTCAAGCTGAGCCTTTACTGATCTGATACCATGCTCCTTGCTCACATGATTTGTAATGATCTTGGTACTGGTCGTAAGAAAGTCACAGCCATCGGTCAGGCAGTGATAGCCTTGCAAGATCTGAAGACCATCGATGGGTGGGCCGTAATTTCCGGGTACGAAGTGTTCAGAAGGCAGATTATGCTGGTTGACCCATTCGCAAATGGATCGTTTGGCTGCGCCTTTGATGTGATGCGAAAGTAGGAGATGACTCTGGTACTGGTCCACCGAACAACAAAGTTTGTGTTCGATACATAAAAGAAGATTCAATTCTGGTAGAAGGCGAAATACATGGTCTCCTACTGCCTCGACTGACGACATTCTCAGCTCATGGCTTCACCATAGATAAGGACAAAGAGCGGGGGCAGATTTTCAAGAGCGCGAAAGCTAAGTGCATGCTATGGGCAAAAGCACAGCGGGAAGGGCTGGCAGATTTTGGTGTGTAAGAAATCGAGACCGCTACTCCTTTGCTCATGGCGTTTTATGGCGTTTTGTGCTCTCACTATTAACGATTTTTAAAACGTCCTTCATAGTGGGCAATCGACTCGGCTAAATGGCACTCTATTACTAGAGTTCAACAGCCTCCTTTACATAGACAATACATCATCTTTTACCTGAACTTCCTGTGCATTCGCACCATTCTATGTAAATTCAGTTGGATTTTCCATTGTGAAGGTCCATTTAAGTATAAGATCTGCCCCGATCTGAGAAAGTCTATCGGCAGTAGATGTCCCAATATCCAGAGTCATAGTATACTAGCAGATCATAGAGCCATAGCCATACTAGGCCAGCTTTTAAGTCATAAACCAACCAACCGACCAACCAACAGGTGTCTGACAGAGAGGCAATCAGAGCCAGCGTTGCTGTGATCGAAGCCCACAGCATATCACTGCAAAGTAACAGCAAAGCCATATGAAAAGCTCGTCGGCAAGATAACGACTAATAGAGCCTGGTTAGACATCATCTACAATGCGGTACGAATCCTGTAGTGTTCGTACGATTCGTGTTTGTAATCCTGACCATGCTTGAGTAAATCGACCTCAAGGACGTCCCTAAACTGATTGATGCAGTCTTCTAGATCGAACTCGAGTTTGCGTGTATGAACTCTGTAATCGCCTCGGTTAAACATGTGTTAGGGCACAGCAGTGCCCCTCACTACAGGAACCTAGTAACGCCGTTCCCGTGACTTATCACATGTATATAGCACTTTCTCTATATGACTCAGGTGTAGTGTCGTGTAGAGGATGCGCTTTTTTTTGTGATCTGTGTTGGTGATGTTCTCCAAAATTCATGCTCGTCAAACACGTTTAGAATATGATGGGAAAAATCTGGTGGTGGAACCATTAGAGCCTTGCTGACCTTTTCTGTTCTGTTCCCTCCTGACTGTGAATATTGAAAATGTCCAGCATCGTTAGCTGACGATGTCCACAATCCAATATATACTTGCTTAACAAGTTGTAGAATCACGCCGACATACGATGTAGCTGTTGCATCCTCATGGAAGGCTAGTGAATATTCCAGGAATATCATGATGATATATGTAGTATCCGTCGTCAAAGTATGTACCATTCCAGCAAATACTTCCATCCCGGATTTCCATGGTGCAATCGAAATCCAACATGTTTAATTTCCAAATTTCGGCATAACATGTTCCATTCGCGTGGTAATAGTCTTGGAGCCCTTCGCGACTGCCATCACTTTAGATATCGTCATACAAGAATTTAGAATCATAGACAACAAGATGATCACTCGGAAGTTCGAAAAAGACCTAGGTAATGATGATCTTTATCTGTATCCCTGTCGTAGATTTCAGGCCTGAAATTACAATGTACAATTAAATAAGCTCTGTCAACTTTCAGCCAGAGGAATCGAAGTAATTTAAATATAGCCCCTGGTTGTCTTTGCCAGAATGACCACAAAAAAATCCTGAACGTGGTATTTACAATGTTAACCATGGCTTCCCACGAATGTTTTGCTGCAAGGTCTGCACATGCGTTTTTCAATGCAGCATATTTGGCTAAAAAAATTCAATTTCTGATAGCCATGTCGGAGCTAATTTGAGCACTCGACTTCTGATGCAAATGGTGGCGATTGTAATGTGAAGATCTTACTACAAAACTTTGCCAAGATTTATGGCAATGGCCTATCTACTGCCGATCAGATCAGAGATGTCGGCAGTTGTTTCGTTCAGTTGTGAACACCGGGATGGTGTTACAATATACCGAAAGCACAATTATGTTGTATTCTAGAGGTCTGCAGAATACCAGACTTAGAAGCCTACCATCGCGGAGACATCAGAACATCTTCTCTAAGCTTTTCCAATAAGACAATAAGCAGAAGTTAGTCTCTACAACGAAATACAATCGCTGACATGATGTAATGAATGTATACACGTTCGGAAGCATCGTGATGAGCCTTTTCCCATCTTCGTTGTTTCCGCAAAAAATTGGTAGCAGCTCTATGTTCTTTTAGACGGTCCAGGTCATCTATGATCTGCAGCTAGTGACTTGTCGGGAATACTTGCGTGCATGACTGGAATTTTCAGCAGACCTTTGCAAATCTGCCGGGCTTTCGCTCCATAATCTTGAAAGAAATTGTGTGTTGTACGCCTCTTTTATCAATGTCTGCTAGCAGATCAGCATTCCGAACACTAATGAGATTTCTGAGCCATATTACAAGCAGACTCAGCTGGATTATATACCGCGTCAATGGAAAATTTGGGCAATAAGGCTCCGCACAGTATATAGTCGCCGCACAAAGAAAACTCGATCGCCCTAGACATTTAACGTTGTCCTTTGTTTCACCATCTTCGTTCATAAGACATTGATACTGTGCAGAGGTGGTACCTCCGCCCATCGATCACTAGCAGATGTAGTATTATCTGCCCATGTGCTCAAGCATCAGTGGGAAGCTTCAAGGGCGACGTTGACTTTGAGCACATAAATCGGAAAGGCGTGTCTACTTTGGCTAAATCGAATGTCATTACGAGTGATGACACAACTACCCAAGAAACACCACGATGGAGCTTCGAGGTATCTTCGCTTGTCAAAGGTCGTGCTTAGCTCGCCATGCCGCATACTCGTATCTTTTGCATCATCCAGTGACGAGGATATGCTCATCACAATGGTAGCTAGGCATTCGCCATTAGATGATTCTTTTATTGAGCAGCTATGAAAGTGATTTGTTCTACCTCATATCTGATTCTTTTGACACAATCTAAATTGATATACCCCTGTGCCAGCCATATCTTTGAATTGTACATACATTCGGTTTTTTAGATCGGCTCATCGCGCGGCTCAATCAGAATCTCGTTCACTGCAACGTAATCGGGTTGCTTTAGCGCATAAATAATCGAGGCTGCTACATCTTCAGGCTCGAGGACTTTTGCACCAGTTGGTTCTCCGTATTGTTTGATTGCCTCAGCATCAGTTGACATACCCAGTAATTCCGTAGCAGTGTTTCCCGGCTGAATACTGGTCACCCGCAGGCCTTTACCTGCCGTCTCTACGCGCAGACCTTGCAAAGTGGCTTCGACAAAGAATTTGCTGGCGGAATATACTCCGAGACCCGGGAAGACTTTTCGTCCTGCGTCTGAGGAAATTGCAACGATATGTCCCTTGCCTCGAGAAAGCATCGAAGGAACTGTGGATGAAAGACAATTGAGTAAGCCTTTGCAGTTGACATCAACAGTACGATCCCAGTCATCGACATGGACATTCGACATCATCGTGAAGTACATTACACCAGCACACGAGATGAGGATATCCACTGGTCCCAATTCGGTCTTAGCAGCTCCGACTAAAGCCTCGACCTCTTGCCTGTGAGTAACATCGGTCTTGCGAACAATGACTTTCCCTTCCCGCACAGCCATTCGTCTCTTGACGGCCTCGAGTGCGTCTTGTCGCCTGGCACCCAATGCTACATGACAACCTTCTCGTGCAAGTGCTACTGCGACCGCTGCCCCGATGCCTGAGGACGCTCCGGTGATGACAGCAACGCGACCAGTTAGAATGCTTTTTCTCGTGGAATGTGCAGTACCTCCAAGAGACAATTGTGTTGTGGGCGACGTAGGTAGCCAACCTCTCGCGAACCAGTGTCGGGCATAGGTCTCCAGTAGCACACTGTCGACCTTAGGCCGCTCGATTGTGGCGCGGTATGGCCTTGTCTGCGCATTATCCAGGACGACAATGTCTCGAAGGAATTCAATGCTTGGCATACCACTTCGAAGAACATCGACTGTGAAAGCACCTTCACCTCCTTTAGCGGCGCCACGTTTCTCGAACCAGAGATTTGACCAATCTTCCCAAGGCAAAGGTTGAGTTGGATATCCTAGAGTGGCAAGGTCTCGGAAGACCTGCTTTGTATCAACAGGCTCCGGATCTCCAAGATGGAATATGAGTTGTTTTGCTTGTGTTTGATCTGCTAGATGAACGATGGACCGACTCACGAAGTCAACTGGTGTCATCTCAGCTCTCCATCCGTCGACGTTGGGCGCATAGCCAAGACGAATAGACTCAACAAAAAGAGCTGTGAGCAGATCCCAAGGGTTCGCCGCTCCCGTTGTACTGTGGCCACTGATCGTGCCAGCACGATAAATTTTGACTGGCAATCCTCTGCGACCAGCTTCGTATACAAGTTGTTCTGCAACCCATTTAGTTTGACCGTATCCATCGAGAATTTTCTCCGGCACGACATCTACAAAGAGCATGGAGTCCTCAGGCCAACCTTGCCCAGTTCGTGAAGTCGATGGTGGCAGGACTCCATTAGTTGAGACATAATGAAGTGTCGCTCCTCCAAGACTGGCAAGTCGTAGTATCTCCCGTGTACCTTCCACATTTGCACTTCGAAGGGCTGCATAGGGGTAGATCAAGTTGACAGTGGCCGCAGCATGGAAGATTAGTTGAACCTTGCTCGCCAAGGTGGCAAAGGCATCTGCAGATAAGCCCAAGCGCGGTCTAGACAGATTGCCGGGCAAAATCTCCACTCGATCCATGATCGAGTCACGCCATAGACCCAGCTCAATCAGGTTCTTCCTGATTCGAGCTATGGCCGCTGGCACATCAGCCTCTGATGGATCAGCAAACCTTACTAAGCAGACGACCTTTACAGAAGAGGTTTCAAGCAGATCATTCAGAATGAAAGCACCTAGGAAGCCTGTCGCACCCGTCAGAAGAACTGTCTTTGCCTGTTTGAGAGATCGAATGCTTGCACCGCGTGGTTGGAACTCAGCATCAAGCATGGCATCCGCCCGGAGAATTGCAGGAAGATCAGCTTGGACGGCCGCAATCTGACCATCTCTAATTTGTCTTATTGTCTGAACATGGCCGTTCAGGGTTGGAGGGTCCGCCAATCGAGAAACTGGAATCTTGAGACCAAATGTCTTAGAAAGTCTAGATGCTAGATCGGCAATGGACAGGGAATGTCCGCCAAGATCGAAGAAACTATGTTCGGGTGCAATACTGTGCCGCGAAAGTTTCAGTGTTGCAGCCCAGCTGAGAGCGATACTATCAATGTCTATCGTGTCGCGCTCAACGATCGCAGTTGTCGTTGCATGGTCTGACGACGGAGGAGGAGGAAGGTTCTTACGATCTGATTTTCCAGAAACTTGGTGTGTCGGCAGACTATCCAGCTCTACCCAAAGTGTTGGGATCATGTATTGGGCCAAGTATGATGCCAAGATACTCCTGGCATTCGGACTGTGACCCGATTCACTGATCGAGACTTTGACATTGCGCTTGTCGTTTTGGTGATCCGGCACGATGTATGCTACGAGCTGACGATCCAGTCCTTCCCCATGGGCGACCACTGCACAATGTCTGACTGCGAGATTCGCAACAATTGCCGACTCGACCTTGCCAGGGACCACCGAGTACCCTCGAAGCTTAATCATGGCGCCTACACGTCCGGTAATCTCCAACACGCCATTGGGCAGAATTCGTGCTAGATCCCCAGTTTTATACATACGAGCACCTGGAGTAGGGTCAAATAGATCAGGCAGGAATGCTTGTTCTGTGAGCTCTGCTCTATTCAGGTAGCCTCGAGCTAAGAGGGGTCCGCCAACATATAGTTCTCCACTGACACTGGTTTCAACGCGCTGGCCACTGTCATTGAGTACATAGATATGTTTAGGGTCCAGAGGTGGCCCTACCGGGCAATAGGTATTCTTCTCATCAATAATATTGGCGATATCGCCGCATGCAATCTCATGTGTCTCACATGCACTGTAACAATTGAGCAATCGAACCTTTGGCAGTGCTTTTAGTGCAGCTTTGGCGAGTTCTGTCGTTACAACCTCGCCGTTCAGCCATAGCGTCCTGAGATCTGGTAGAAGAGCTTCGAGGTCCGAGTACCTCGACAGAACGGCCGCAAGTAATGTAGGTGTCATCAGAGTCTCTGTGATGTTCTTTTTGCCAAGGAGTTCTACGAGTGTTGCTGGGTCGTAGCTCACCTCATCAGCCACAGCCACAACTGTAGCACCCTTGATTAAGGGTCGCAGTATTTCCCAAACGAAAAATACGTTGCATGCAACCCGATCTCCAGCGTGCAAATCGGAGAGCCCAAATCGCAGATTGTATGACAGGACAGATGCTCGATGTGGATTTGCAATCCCCTTAGGTTTGCCAGTAGTGCCTGAAGAATATGCCACAAATGCAAGCCTTTCGAGATCGTGGTCTTTCGATAGATCAGGTAACTGAACATCCGCAACGAGTCCATCTTCAGCTTCGTCAAGCAGTAGGGTCCTGATACCGGGTGCGAATCGCCTACTTTCGGCCTTGTAGGTGATGACTACAGCTGGTGTTGCATCTTCAATAACATCAGCCAGAAGTTCGGGTGGGTAGGCCATCTCGAGTACGAGGAACGCTCCCCCTGCTTTCAGTGCAGCAAGGCAAGCAATAACATAATCCGAGCTTCGAGGAAGTAGAACGCCCACTAGACTATCACGCTTGACTCCCAAGACTCGAACACGTTTAGCAAGCTTTTCGACTTCGTCGAGGACTTCAGCATAAGTATATTTTGTTGATTCATCCTCTAATGCTATAGCATCTGGCGTTTCCTGTGCTTGTAGCGTGAACAGGGTGGAGAGATCCTTCTTGACATCAATTGCTTGCTGCATCTTTGGAATTTAGCAACCAGTACGGGAGATTCTTGTCATATGCTGTTCACCTCGATAGTCTCTAGAGTCCTCTCTATTCCATGCCGCATAACATTATAGGTTCGCTCACCAGTAAAATAGATTGCCATCATGGATTCAGTAGCGGTGGACGGTGGCCATGTTCCCATTCTGGTTGTGGAGATCGAATTCACGTGAGAATCTCAGTATTTGCTCCACCCGTGCAATCACGCGAAATGGAGCAATGCCAAATGGCTGACACGCTAAATGATTGGCTGGCCATCCTGATATACCGAAAAGATTACCTACAGCAGAGAATTGACACATATTGAAACAACAAATTTGGAAGCAAGACAAATTTGTTATTTTGTTACGGGATATTTCATGACATTGTAGTATACAGAAATAAATGGACAACCAGCTAATGATCCAGAACTTTCTGAGGCTCAAATGCAAATAACATTTTCATTTGCTCAAAGGTTCGCTGTTCTGACCGTTGATTCAACAGCTTGCTTGCCCATGGGCAAGTTCATCGACAAGTAGTGTTGTTGCTTCAATCGAAAGAGAATCCTCCAGCAAGCTGCATAATTCCATTGGGATCGACCTGTGCTTGTATAGACCTCAATCGTGCAGCATTAGCTGGACCATAAAGTTGAGGTCCAGAGTAAGTTGACAGGGCATAATTAGGGTATGCATACATATCCTGGGAAAAGATGCCTTCCTCTTTGGCGACTTGTGTCAGATGGTCAATACTCGTTTGCATGGCAGTCCGCCAGAATTTATCTTGTGATGCTGACAAAGATGACCATGAGAAATAAAGGTTTAAGGGTAGTGGTGAGTTTCCGTGTGGGAAGGCACTGTCGACAGCATGACGACCGTAATTTCCAAATGGCTCTAGATCATAGCTGATCAACAATCCACCGTGCAGAAGAGCTTGTTCGCCGTAGTACAGACTCTCGTTATACACCGCGTTCATGAAGCCAGTTGTAAGCTTCGTGGTCATCAGGGTGTGAAAGGCACCTCTATTGCCACCTGATAACTGTGCTGGCGTACCTTGTGAAAAAGAGAGGAAGGATTGACTCCTTGCAGTATTGACCAGAGGTATCGCTGAATCATAGGCTCCAAATGCTGCAGGCTTTGATGGTCCATCAAAGTATGAAAGCAGGATCGCTCCAGGACCGGTCGTTCCACCATTGATGGTCAAAATCACTTGTGCACCATCATCTGTATTGGTATCCTGAAATGTCTGTGTAGCCTTGATCAAAGCGGGTATTTGATCGCCGCCGTATATTGCAATACCGCCCTTATCAGTTAGTGCTGCGACCAAATGGCTCGTTTCAAGCTTACATAAACCATTGGAGGCTGGGGAAATGTCTTCAAGGTCATTTGAGTGACGATTCCAAATCGATTCAGACCACCTTTCAAAGCGAAGTTGAGATCGGGGGTGGAAGCATCTACAAGAGCGATGGTTCCATTGGGCAGGACTAGCTGATAGCTGATGACTGTGTCACAAGTCAAACCATGGAGATTTGTGAGCCATGAATATCCCCCGCCAAGTGTGAAGCCAGCAGTACCAGGGCCGCTAACACGTCCTCCAACTACATGCAATCCAGTACCAGCAAGAGCAGAGTAAACATCGCTCCATATCTACTGAGTTAGTATGGATTGCTTTGGTCAGGGATAGCATACATTGCCAGTACCAAATGTGACGGAGGTCTTGTCAGTGGAAACTGAGACAGACTTCAATCGCACTAGCGAAATGAATACTCCCGAAGTGCTGGAGAACCCTGGATTAGAAGCGTGCCCACCACATTTGACTGCAAAAGGAGATCGAGTCGCGGCTATGATCTTCATGACAGTTGCAGTATCGTTCGCCGATGCGACCTCGACAACACAAGCTGGTGTCTGCGTAGAAGAGGTCATATAGTGACTTATATCAGTATAATAATTGGCTGATATTGAGTAGTCAAAGTAGACATCGCCTGATATCTGCTTGGCAATTTGTTGACAGGCACTTGGGAGTGCATTGCCAACGGCAAGAGCAGTTGTATCATGAAGAGCGTGAAGCAGAAGAACGACCAAGCCCAACATGTCCAGCAGTCGATAGTCGTTGGCTTTGCGAAATGCACATTTGGGGAACGAGCAAGTCCTTATATCCTTGAGCTTCACATAATCTCTGTGGACGCATTTTACTCCGACAATCGGATCTCGAGCTGGTTTATGCCCATCAAAGCCCTCCGCAAGCCCATCCGTGCGTTAGAATCTATGCTTTGTTCAACAGGTGTCCTGCCCCGCAGTTCGGATTTGCGGATGAGGAAACTCTATTGGTTGACAAGTGCGCCACAGCAAAGGGGCCCAAGTCGAAGAAATCGCGAAGGTCGAGCGCACTTTCTTCAGCGAGATTTGTTCCCCGAAAGTGTGAAAAGTCTGTGAACGTGGCTCTTCGTCTTCCATCGTACACCGTCGATCACAAAACAAGGTTGTGCGAGATTTTGCCTCGTGTGCGTATCGACAATCCTTGGCCACTCGTCCAGGCTTGCTCGTCCGATAAATGAGCTGCTGGAAAGCAAGTATCGCTCTACAGCAAGATCACCTAGTACAGTAGATCTCTCTGTTTTGATTCTCAAGTACTGTGAAAGGAAATTCAATCTTACGATGCTAATACATCTCAGCGGTTGCACGTGATCAGTTTGGATCTAATTTCGTCACGATCCTGAATCGGGCATCACTTCTAAAGTCTGCCATCATAGCTAGTGTTATTGTCGTTGTTTGTTGCGTTTCATTCTTCTTGCGTCTACACAACTAGGGCCATGATGATACACAGCCCTCACACGTCACATCTTGAGGATGCCTCTTCTGTGTCGCCTGAGTATTGTAAATAAGCGCAAAATTTGATCACGTCCGTAGCAAGCTACCAGGTGCATGCGGGTCGTGTCCGAGACAAAGCGATCCTGCGACCGATGTCGAAAAGCACACAAGCGATGTAAACATGTTCTTGCCAAGGTTCATGTTACAACACGACAGCTTGCTCCAAGCAAATCGATTATTCAGTCACGTCATTCGCCTACCATCAATCACAGTCCTTTGCTGAGAAATTCGCGACTCGGTAGCTCAACAGTGCGAACCTTTCTTGTTGATATCGCCCTTCATTCCCCGACAGTAGACATCGTGTCTTGGATCTCGGCAGACACCGGTACCGCTTTGGCTTGCCTGGCGGACATCAAAAGGTGCCTTTCACGAGCACCATTCATCGAACATGCTTTAATGACCTTGGCCTTGTCTCTTCATGATAACGGCTCTACTGAACGCCTTACAGAGATTGCCTTTGAGAGACACAAAGCTGTCGCCACCTTGCGCATGGCACTTCCCGGCATCGCAGGCGAACCGGAGCTCGTCCGTTTAGCTTCAACCCTCCTTTCTATCAATGCTGTCAGGCTTGCAGACAGTTTTGAGACATTTTCGGCGCATATCTACGGCGTTCTGAGCACCATTCAGGCTGACACGACACGCACTGTAACGTCAACCAGGATTCCTGTCAGCGATCTAGCCTTGCAAGTCACACAGGACCTGAAAGCTAGAACACTAAGGACCGCAAATTCTTACATGTCTATTGAGGCAACTCGAGATACTTTCAGTGCGGAAGATCTTGGAAGTATCAAACACCTGGAAAGAATTGTCTACATTATGATTGGAATGCAAGGCCTTGGGACACCATCTCAACAAGAGGCTGGTCCAGCAATGTACAGACATCTTGGCTTCTATATGATTATACGCAATTCTCGACCTGAGAAGAAGACCGAATATGAATATGCATGTGAGAAGTCTGTCTATCTAGCATTACAGCTGATACATGCAGCTCAGTTCCTGAATACTTCTGTGCTCGACTGCAAAAACCACGAGCGATTACTCTGTAGTGTCGAGCGCGCTGCTGGAGCGCAACCATGGTTGCGTGATACCTTTACTCGTTACCAGGAGGTCATGACATCTCATTTGATCCATGCCGATACAGGTCGCCTGGAATTACACAAAGACCTGGAAATCCAGGCAGTGTCATTCATGCCTTAGATCTATATGTTCCTATTTGCGAAATGCACATCATCCTCTCAATCGTCTGCCTGTGTCATCGTAGACCACGATCGTATATCCTTGTCTCTGTGAGCGTGGCCGCCACAGCATAAATGACCTGGCGAAACTTGAGAACGTCGGTCTCTGCGTATGACCTTGTTGCAACTGTTCTCTGGGAAGAACAAGGACATCTCCATCTGGGAATTCTGGTTCCATCTTGAGCATCTGGACAGATAATACAGAGACTGAACTGCTTCTAGATCGGCTGCCATTGATGTCAGTCAAGAGGGCACAAGAAGACAATCCTGTCCGGCTTGAAACTGACCTCATGGTGTCTTGTGATGTATCGCGGTAAAATCGCTGACGATCAAGTGGCAGAATGCAGCTTAGTGTATGAGCACACTTACTCTCAAGGGATGGAGAGGTTTTATATATATATATATCGAAAATAGTGCCAAAACGCTGACCACAGAGTCATCATTCTCAGCCTTCCCAGTGGTCAAAGGAGACTCGGGAATCTGCCAATCAGAATAGTTCCCACATACCGCTTGACCCTGGAATTTTCTCGTTTCACATTGGGAGGTTGCGCCGCTTTGCCCGATGGCTGCGCTTTAACCTTTTCTCTCACCATTTGGACGTGAGGACAAAACTGCGTGTTGCGTGTTTCATGGAAAAGCTTTGCGCGCACGCGCATCTCTTTCCCGCCCCCCAGCAGATCATGACGAGCCACATCCACAGAGTGAGTCCGCCCGAGGAGGCTTGGCACCTGCGTGTTGCGTGTTTGGAGAGATTTTTGTACTTTCGAGTCCATCAAGAATTGGCGCAGTGTAATGCTACCAAGAATCCTCCTTCTTTTGTCAGGGAGATGTTGGAATTTCATGTGCAGAAGGAAAGAGGGCCGGAAGATTACTACGATACATCGACTTCTCTCATTCACAGATAGGATCGACATTCTACGTCAGCGCCAAATTCTGCTTGTGGGCAGATCGTTTTGATTGGTCCATTTCCGCACTGAAGATTCTTCGTTCGGACACCCTTGAATAACATCTTGCTTGCGCAGAAAACGGAAAGCTGACACGATCTGTGGACGGATGCTCAACCGCTTGGGAATGCTATATGTAGTGTGCTCTTGCTTATTTACGACCCTTTCGAATCATTCGCTTCTTACTGATGATTCGACCCAACTTGGCCTTCTCCCTTTCTTCCTCAGTCATGTTGTCTTCCCTCTTCTCCTCCTCCTCTTCTTTCACTTTTGCAACCTTGGCAGTAGCCGCCTGCGTTCGGTGATTCGTCTCCTTTTCTGCCCGTCTCTTGACGACGGAAATGTTCTCTATGGCAAACTCGACAATCAGTCGTCTCTTCCTCGTATCGTCTTCGTTGATGTCTCGAGCTCCCAAAGGTTTGGCATTCTTCATCTCCACCAGATCCAAGTTTGCTCCAATCTGCCTCGCATTCAACCATCGAAGAGCCATCAGTGCAAATCGATGACTCGAGAAACTGATGAAACCATATCCACGAGATCGACTGCCGTCCTTCTCCATGACAACCTTGGCTTGTTTGACCACTCCTGTTGACCCTTTATTGCCAGCGTCGCGAGCTGCCTCCTCTTTGCTTATTTGAGACCTCAGCTCCGCCTTGACATCCTGCCCGAAACCGACGATCGACTGACGAGCCAAGTACTTCAATTCGCGATCGCCGACGTGTCGCGGCAGGTTTCGGACTGAAAGACGAGTCAAGGACAAATGCAGACCGGGATTACGAGCGATCAGCGACTTACGCTGAGAATAGGAGGCACTTCGCAGTGCTTTATCACTTTCGCTCAAGACATTTAGTAATGGGTGATCCCCTCCGATGCGACCCTCATTGAGCAAGAACAGATTTCTCTTGTCTACGCCTTTTCCCTTTTCAGCACGTTTTGTAGCGTCATTCTTGTCAACCTTTTTGGCAGCATCATCTCGTGACAAGGATTCCTGAATATCGAGTAAACGTCCAGCAAGAATGAATCGAGAAATGACACCTTCTTTTCTCTCCTCTGACAGCAGAAGAGAGGTTGCGTCCAGCGTCTGATAACGAGGCAGGGTCTGGTAGAGTGAGAGACATTCCTGCGCGTCCTTGATGTGTACGAAAGCCACGAATGCAGTCCCTCGCGATCGACCCGTGAAATGATCCTTGACAATCCTGGCATATCGTAAAGGCCCAAATGGTCTGAAGAATGAATAAACCTCCTGCTCTGTGGTTTCGAATAGCAGGTTACGTACAAACAAGGTCGATGAACGCTGATCAGGTGTGTCGCTCTCGTCGCCACTTTCATCTTCACTATCGCTGTCTTCCTCATTCTTGATGTCGAGTTGAGATGGATTCTTGGACTCTTCAACCTCATCAAACTCACTGCCATCACTATCTGCATCGGAGCTGTCATCGCTATCGGATTCATCATCTTCGAGGTCAGACTCTTCTTTAATGTCGACTTGTTCCTCGTCATCCTCTTCTTGTTTGACTTCCGTCGAATCTTCTTTCTTGACGCTCCAATCTACTGCGATAGGTCGCCCCTCAAGCTCTGTACCGTTCGCACCCTGAATGGCTTTTTCTGCATGATCTCGCTTCTTGAAAACAACGAAAGCAAAACCCATCATCTTTTGACCTGCACCTCGTGGTATCCGGATATCCTTGATACCTCCGAACTTTTCAAAGATCTTCTTCAATTGAGCTGGATCACGAACTTTGAAGGACAAGTTTCGAACAATCAATTCAGCAGCTCCAGCTTCCTTTTTCGCATTCACTCGGTCGTCCTTCCTTGATGCCTTCTCGGCAGCTTTTTCATCGTCCTTACGAGCACGCTTTTCCGCAAAATCTATCTTGACGAGTCTGTCATCCAGCTTTTCCATTGCCAGTTGTGAACGTGCCAGAGAGGCATCTTCTGGAGTAGCAAATGACACAAAGCCATACCCTAGACTGACCTTTGTCTCTGGATTCGTGATGATCACAGTATGCTTGACCGGTGACACAGCTGAGAAGAACGACTCCAGTTGGTCCTGCGTTGTTTTGAAGGACAAGTTCCGTATGAACAAGGTCGAATTCTTGTTGTCGAGATCGACAGAAGGCTTCTCGTGTTTTACCCTTTCCTTTTTGATAACTGGTTTACTCGGTTCTTCTGCTTCGGTAGATTTCTTCGCCCGCTTTCTAGGAGGTTCTTGACTGACTGTCGTAGGCTGCTTAGCGACGGAAGCCTCTTTCTCCTCGTTGAGCTTGCGCTTCTTGTCCAAGAAGGCTTGCTTCTTTGCGGACACCATAGAACTTCACTACTCGGTCACAGAGAATTAAGCACAGATTCCAGCTTTTGATAATGCAGCTGAATCAATTGTGGTGGAGGTATATAGAAATTGTGTACCTGAGATCGTATTTTGAACACGACTCGGTCAGCCACATTGGAAGTGGCAGCTTCAGTTTTGAGTGCATAGGTCTGAGAGCAAACGGAAGCACACAAAGGGAAAGGTGTATTTATTAAGCAAGATGAAGAGAAATGCTACGCTATACGTCCATGCTATATGTTATGGTATCCTAGTAGTATGAATTCATCCAAACCGCTTTTATATTAATCCAATTTTTAGCCTAGATGATATCCCTAGGCTGACCTCGAGCGAAATCCATCACGCGCCAACCCCCAGTTATGGGGTCTTGCAACTCGTCCTTGAGCCGGGTGAAGATTGCAATGTACGTGACTGCTTGAACATGATCCTCCCTACCAGCAACCACTTCTCCGACAGCATTTCGATATAGATGAATTTCTTGTGTCCTAAAACTCACAATGAAGACCGGAATGTCATTGGGAGGCACGACCTTGTATTGTGCAATATCCACGTTCCGTAGATCGACTATGCGACCATCACTAACGAGTTTCTGTTCTGTGACCTGTTTCGAGGTTGCTGTATGGACACTCAAGGGTGCTTCCGACAGCCATTGCGCTAAAGTTGGCGTGTCATTCTTAATGTATGCCTCGCAGATCTCTGGCAGTATGTAGTCTCGAAGCTGGTTGAGCCAAGGTTCGACATTGAAAGAAGGATCTATCTCTTTCATAAGACGAATGACTCGAGCGCTCTCGTTCTCAGCGGTGAATTTTCCCCAAATCTCCGCAACTCTGTCTGTGATCTCCCGGGTAGACGAGACAATTGGATTCTCCGACTCTGAGTAGTTGGTCTTGAAACGATTCAAGCCAGCAAAAATGGAGGATTGTTCCTTATACGATTTCCAGGACTCCTTCCATTTCGAATCCTTGTGCACGACCACACCCGTCACCTCATCATTTTCTTCGATTGGACGAACAGGAGGACGTTTCGCATCCTCCAGAGCCTGTCTTTCACGAGCCGCTTTTCGAGCTTCGGGAGTTGAGAAGCCGCCATAACGTGAACTCTGCCCATCGTCAATCGTGCTGGAGATAGATTTGAAGGCCTCGCTTTCCCGGATCGGTTTCGTGGACTTATCGAGAATGTCTGCAGTTGCTGCAGCTGTTTTTCGAGTGACTTGCCCAACTGGAGACTCCCAAGCTTTGACGGCACCGGAGCCCAATACTTGACCAGTCTTCCTGATAGCTCGTGTTGTGACTCCAGCAGCTCCCTGACCTCTCTTGGAGGCAGCTTCGAAAGCCTCTCTAGCTTTTTTATATGCTTCCGATTCACCGGCCTTCTCTGCCTCGCCTTGTAATGCCTTTACACTATCTTGAAGTTCTTGGGATTTTTTCAGCTCAGATTTGAATGTATCGATGAAGACTCGGAAGGGCGAATTGGGATTGGGGGGTGGAGCATCACCTCTATATGAGGCTCTTGTGCTAGAAAAGTGACGAGATGATCGCAAGATCCGACGAGAACATTGCAACATCCCTGTGTCTCCTCTCCAGAACACTCGATTTCAATTCCAAAACCCAACAAATGCGATCTGTAAAGATATTATAGATCCTTCCTCAATAACCTTTCATATCAAACTAGATTGTTCCACAAATCTTGTGGTGAGCGGCGAAACTGTGATAATCTCTGATAGCGTATGACTCGTGTTCTTCGCGTTCATCGTAACACATGCTCTCACCCACCTTACTCAAACTGTGGTTGAAGATAAGAACACGTGCCACTAAATTTGCACTTTACGGAACTGCTAAGAACTTGCCCTTGTGGTCTATACACATTCTTGGGAGATTGAATGTGACAATCCAGCGACGCGGAAAGAAGATGGATAGTCGGATCTATGCTACACCTATGCCCAGTGATTTCTGAATATTTTCTTGTGTTTTGAATCAAGATTGCCTACTATTGAATTTGTTGTAGTTGCATAGCAAGGCATGAAAATTACATGGTTTTTTTCTGGTTTCAGATCTGAAACTAAATAGATACAATTGTCTGTTATACTAGCTGCAAAACAGTTTTATGTAATCGATGCTGCGACTACAGGTGCGTTTCTTAGTACTGTGCCAAATCGCCAAGCTTCATGCACTCGTCTGCATTCTTTGCTCGAACTTGTTCTGTGGAGCCACCAGCCGTGCGAGCCGCTTGGGTGTGTCTTTGACCCTGAAAGCAAAAACAAAATCCCGTAACAACCAAATCATCAGAATCTGCGGCCGGATGGTACGGGAATGAAAGCTGCCCACAAGATCTACTTGAGTTTGTTTGCAGGAATATGGCTTCGCCGGAGAGGTGGTATCATTCTACGAGTTGTGGGTCTGAGCACACTGGTATTGCTGCTCATTGCTCTCCTCTCCAATCTGCGTCCTGGTCAATTTGTGGTCTCGTCGATGCAAGAAAGTGTACATAATTATCTACAGCCCATCAATCCATGGAATACTAATCTTCAAACTTCTTCAGCGCGGCTGGATCCACAACAAGAAGTAATTTCACAGGATCTATGTGCTCGCACTACCCAGCTACACATAAGCAACAATGTAGAGCAAACAATTGTCCTTTGGCCGAACCACATGAACACCTCGGCACGGAGATTACTTCATTCTTCCGTGGTGCCAATCCAGCTAGATCTTGAAAGACATGAATCTTGCCAAGTTTATCAGAATGTCCCAATTCTTGAGCATTCTGGAACATCAGAGCTTCAAGCCGATCAGTTGATGTTTGGCATCGCAACCTCTAAAGAACGGTTTCTGCACAAAGATGCAATAGCTCAGTATTGGATGCCAGATTCTTACACTAATATCTACGTACAGCTTCCCAAGGAGGAGGATGTGGAATCTGTGGGTGAGATCAGAGGAAGACTTGACACATATGGTCTGGCATCTTCAGCAGTGGTACGTGATCTGAGTGGTAAAGATCAGGCCAACCAGTATGCACGCCTTGCGGCCACGATGTTTGAGTTGTGTGCCGAAAGAAATAACAGTCATGTAAAATGGTTCATTCATCTTGACGATGACACTCTACTCTCGTCAGTCGGTGACTACGTCCGCATGCTTGACAAGTATGATTCCGACAAGCCGCTGTATGTTGGCAGCACTACCGAATCGTCGACAGCCCTTGCTCGCGATGGGCGAGGTGCCTGGGGCGGCGCTAGCATTGCCATCAGCCGACCTCTGGCAGAACAGCTCAGCAGACACTGGGAGGAATGTCTCGCGAGCAGAATGGACCACACCGCTTACGGAGATCACAAACTCAATGCGTGTGTGGCATATCTACAGGGCAACCTTCTTCGAAGACCGACTATACAGTTGGAATACAGCTTACATCAGCTCGACATGAATGACGACATAGACGGTATTTTGAGAAGTGGCATGCAGTGGCTCACTATGCATCATTTCAGCTGGTACAACATGTTTCCACTGCCCGACAAGGGTCCTGATAGCAAGAGTGCAGAAGTGAGGAAGATAGCCAAGTCCCTGAGACTGCTGGGATCGGAAAACGCTTTTAGCAACTTTCTCCTGCGACATGATGCCTTCGGATCCGTCGTCCTGACCAACGGCTATGCAATAACACAATATCTCGTTCCCATGACCATTCGGGAACTAGAGATGATGGAATTGACCTTTTCAGGGAATGGTGATCACGATGCAAATCTAGGTCCGACGAGGCCTCCAAAAATGGAGGGAACTGAGAAGAAGACTTATTTCATATCTGATGTTGCAATTCGCAACAATGAAGCTGGCGAAAGGATAGGCTCGAGTTGGTTGTATCGACATGCGCGCGATGGCAAAATCGAGGAAATTGTTGTCGAGCTGATGGATTGAACTAAGATATGTTATTTAAAAGAAGAATTACATCTCAAGTCTGTCTTCAGTGCTAGTAGAATGTAACTTTTGTGAAATGGTGAGTTTGCTTTGTCAGAATGATTCTGGAAAGTAGCTGCTGACAAGCTATTTACAACAACAAAATTGTGTCAAGTCGCTTCCGCTATTCATGCTTTAAACAATGCCATATGTGAGCAAATTTGCCCTTTTACGCCGCCGGACCAGTTTGTCTATTTCAGAGAACGTAGCAATGCTCTGGTTTTCAGCTAGAATTTGCCGTGTGTGTTACGTCGTTGATGGAAACGGCTTACAACCTTTTCTGGCCAATCGGCGCGGACTTTCTGCCTCTGTTCCCAAGCAGAGCAAATAAGCCAGTACCTTCTTCTTGTGTCTTCCTCACTTGCCATTCGAGAAGAATGGGCAAGAACGTCCAGAGGTCGAATTCTGGCCAAAAAACATCTATGAAGCGGATCGTGGTGTCCTTGCCAGATTGCCACAGTAGAAAATCGGAGAGTCTCTCCACACCGGAGGTTCGAATCATGATATCAGGATCAGGGCAACCAGCAGTCATCAATTCATTTTCGAAATCGGAAATGCTCAGTTCTTCAATCTCCGATTTCGACAACTCCCCGGTCTCTGCTTTTTGGACGAGAGAAGCCACAGCAGCAGTCATTTCGTCCCGACTAGTGTAGGGAAAGCAGACGTTCAGCGTAGCCCTTGTGTTGTCCTTTGTCATGGCCTCTGCCCGCTCAATGACGGATCGCACATCGTCCGCGACAAGTTCCCGCTGTCCGAGGATCTTTATGCGAATGTCATACTGATCTGCAATGTCTCCGTGTTGACAAAGCTGTAGGAGATTGTTTTTCGCAAGGTCCATAAGGACGTCTACCTCGTACTTTGATCTCTTGAAATTTTCGATGCTGAAGGCATAGATGGTCACCACCTCTACTCCGGCTTTGTAGCATACTTCCAAGATAGCTTTCAAGCTCTCGAACCCAAGCGCATGACCTTCCGCTGTCTCCAAGCGATGCCGACGTGCATATCGCCTGTTGCCATCCATCACAAGCGATATATGTCGCGGGATCGGACCTTGCGATAGAGCCGATATCAGTAATGACTCGAGGCTATTTTTGACATGCAGAAGAGGAGGAAATCGCAACAGCCAATCTAGTGAATTGCCCATGAGGACAGTCTTGCACGCCTCTACTCGAAATTCTTTCCTGTTCCTCCTTCTTATGTCGCAGGCAAGAGCTTCAATCCTTCCCCAACTTCTCCTCTGAGCTGATGACCGAATTCTGGACGATGGATCTATCAGATTTGCATAGTGTCAACGTCTATTGCTGAGAGTTTGTCCAACAAGAGTCCCAACCAATCAACGGCCTGAGGCGCAGCCCGGATGTCCCGAACAGTATTCGCTCCACTGAATTGGTGCGCTTCTTCATGACAGAATCGTACTTGCTGCTTTTCTGGACTCTTAGCCAACATGGTCAGATGATATGTGTTCTATGCATCATTGTCTAGTGATCGATTAATCTAAGTATATCTACATAAATATGACGTTTTTATTATTTGCATAATCATGCATAACGATTTTAGACGGGACTAGTCGAGATTGATGACAAACTTTGTCCGGATACGTTCGCCGAATGTCATGATGATGAATGGCATTGGCATGAGCAAGACTGCTAGGAATGCCAAGATAGAGGTTCCCCATCCATATCCCAGTGCATCATACATGTACGGTGCGAAAAGTGGGAAGCAAGCGCCCACGACAGCTCGAAAGACCGATCCGGCAGCAATCGCAGATGCAGCATAGCGCGTGAAAGCGTCGATGTAGTAGTTCTGGATCGAGTTGAAGATCAGAATCATGCCTGCACCAAAAAAGGTCGTTCCGATGATCGGCACGAGCCAGAAATCTCGTCTTTCGACAGACCATCCGTACCAGAAGAGTCCGATCGGTATCAAGAAGGCTCCAAGATTGGCAACAGGCATTCGATATTCGGGTTTCCCACCACCGTTCTTGTCTGCCAATTTGTTGTAGATTCGATCAATCTGTGGAATACCAAATATGACAGACATCAAGAAGCCTATCCCGAGACCAATGTATGTCAGCCCCGCCTCACCCGTATTGAAGCCGTAGACGCCACTCCAGACATCGGGGAAGGTCGTGAAGAGGAGGTACATGGTACCATAGATCAATGCCATATAACAGGCCATGATGAAGACAATGGGCTGCAAGAACAAGATCTTCATCGGCCTCTTGACAGCCTGCCATAAGCGGCGTTTCAGTGGTCTCGGATCGTGGTCGGCAGCTATTGTTGGATGATTCAATTCTTTCGCCATTCTCTGTGCCCGTTCCTTTAGCAGCTGTGGGGCATAGGTTTCTCTCAAGAAGAGAAGACCTATGAGGGAATTGATGCCTCCGACAATCGTCATCAACCAGAAGCACCAACGCCATCCGAGGGACTCAGAGAGGAAGCCTCCAGCAACAGGACCAATCACGGGACCAATCAGGATCCCTAGAACATATTTACCCACAACTTTCGCTCTCTCTCGAGGATTGAACATGTCTGAGATTGTTCCACCACCGAGAGCAATTCCAGCTGACCCGAAGAATCCAGCAATCAATCGAAACCCGATGAGCATGCCAATATTTGTGCTGAGCGCACATCCAATCTGGAACAGAGTGAAGATTGGATAACAGATGTTGTATCTGGGGATAATCAGCTTCTTTTTCCCGCGTAGCTCGATAGAGGCTCTTAGACTCACATCCACTTTCGCCCTATCGTCTCCGACAACGGTGCCAGTATCAGCGGACCGATTCCAAAGGCAATGACGAAAATAGTCACAGACAAACTCGCCACAGTGGCAGACGTTTGTAATTCTTCTTGTACCTGTATCAGTCCGGGAGCGAAGACTGAAGAACACAAAGGTGTCAGAAAAGCCATGAGTGAAATGACGAGTACATTGAGCATCTTTTTGGAGTGAGGCCAATTTTTCCTGTCTCCATTAGCGATTTGCTTCGAGAGGCCATCTTGTTGTGGAAATTGACATACGGATTCTCCGGATCTGTGTCACCCTCCCACGATATGATATATCGACCCTGATCATCCTTCCCGTGGATTGCTGTAGGTGACCGTGTCAATTTCTCGTCACCAGTCTGACTGTGTCTCAGAGTCTCGCTGGGGGAAACGTCCCGTTCGAGGCTCGTCCTTGCGTGTCCAGCTTCCAAGTCACTGACTGATGCGATACCTTCTTCCCGTGAACGACAAGTGTCCTCGGAGCCGCGTCCCGATATCTGTTGCACATCGCGCACTTGCGCATATGCCAGCGTCGAGTTGGGATCCTCCACCGAATGGCCTGTCGAGTCAAGGTCTGCCTGATTGTGGCCGGTCGCGTGAGTCATGACGGACAATGTCGTGCACAATAGAGGTTAGGACTTGCTCCAATCACCAACGTTTTCGTGAGTTGTAGGAGGCTTCAAGCTCTCTCCTCACCGATAGACAGAATTCAGTCACTTGCTACGCTTTCTCTCTGAAGACTGTACAGCAGTGCGGCAAAGCTTTGATTTATAACCCAACTCCTCCTCACTTTCCAATTCATGACATCCCGTCGGCAACCCTCGGCCGAAGCAATTTTTGGCGACCATCTAAATCTTGGGAATTATTAGGCGAGTAATTCTTGGAGCCCAGTGGTACGATGCACCACTTCTCCCATGACCGACACCACCTTGCTTATACCAACTAAGTCTACTGCGGGAGCCGTCCGATCCTTCTACTCCGACATGATGCCTGCGATCAACTTGTAGCACTGGAGCTTTGCTTCTACTCATAGACCAAGCTCTAAGCTAGAGATTTCGCCAGAGTGTACTGTCAATGTCTTTACACGGACTCGTGGAAAAGACAGGTGATACAGAGGAAGATGTGATTGCTTGACTATGCAACAAATGCTATGAAGATGCTATGTTACAGTCTTCTGACTGCAGTGCTCCGGAGTTCAGACCGAGCTGTAGGAAAAATTGCACGCAAGAATTACGCTGAGCCAAGATTCGAAATACGCTTTTGCTTGTCGATCCATCAAGTCGTGCAGACAATCATTCCTCCTGACAATTATAGATGTGTGACATCAGCATGAGTTTCTGAATGATCGTCCTCGATATGTTTTGGGGACAGCATGGTCTGACCATGGTCCTGCCCATGCACATGTTGGTGCTGCACTTGATGTTGTTGTCGTTGCTGTGACACGAGCGGAGGCGGAGGGGCAGGTCTGGTATGCTCGCGATGTCTTTTTTCCCTGTCCTCCCTATCCCGAAGATGATCACAACAACTACAGCTCGTTCCGCCAGGACCAATCGACTTGTCGATACCGGTTTTGCTCAAGTTATGAGCACCGGAAATTCGCTGTTGACTCGAGGTTGGGCTGATGGCAGCGGCCTTGGATGGCAATTTCTTCTTCTTTTTCCCTTTGGATCTTGCCTTTTCCAGGAGACGCTTACGCTCCAAAGCAGCCCGCCTCGCTGTGCGAATCCTCTCATTGTAACCATGTATCAACGCGAGAGGTGCATAGCCAAATATACTTTCGTATTCGCAGAATTGGCAAATCCATACTTTTTCCTTTTCTCCCGGCTTGAGTTTTGAGCGAGCCTCTCGTCGCTGCTTGGCAAGAAGTCGTTGTCGATCATATTCCCTCTCTTCCTTCGTTCTGCGATGGCGAGGAGGTAGAATGGGTTCCATTGTCGCAAGTGATGGACTTGTTTGTGTTGCAATCGATACTGGTTCGGCAGTCGGGATCGTGATGGCCTCCGGCAATGGCGCTGGCAAGTTACGAGCTACTGGAGAATCACAGGTGAAATCAAAATCTGTCGAGAGAAGTCGGTCTTGCTTCTTCGGTGTGTCCTATTATATCAATACTCTGTGGGTCAAAGGATTATCTCGTAGAGACAGGACTTACAGGAAAGACATTGTGTGAAACACCCATTCTCGACGTCATCAGAGAAGCATCCGGACGAGCTTCTGAGGAGACGTCCCAAGTGCGTCGTCGCCTCGTCTTGGCTTTGGTAGCAGCACGACCAAGATATGGTGAGGTTCCATGGACTTGTTGAACAGGAGATGAGATACTGGCAGTGTGACCCATGACAGCACTAGTTGGAATCTTACGCTTTTTCTTGTTTTTTGCGTTCTCAAGCCAGTCCCGGCAGCCAGTACATTCGTCATCATCATCATCTTCACTTTCCTCAATTTCCACAGGATCCTCGGGACGCGCAGCAAGCCTGCTTGTGTTGCCCGGATCGAAGTCGTCCCCGTATAGATCTCGAGGTGGATTCGAAAGAGCTTCGTTGATGGAATTCACCTCGTTGTTCAGCGAATGTAGCCGGCTGAAGAGGATGTTGGGTGTGATTGGTTGTACCGAAGTGTCTGGAGTCACTGCCAAAGTTGTGCCGCTAGTGACTCTCCGCTTCGGAAGTGGTAATATTCTTCTCTCAGACGCCTCCATCAATAATGTCAGTTGTTCTAATTCCCTCTTTGTATTTGTCAGTCTCGTTTGCAAGTCTCTTTGTCTTTGCACCTCAGGCGTCCACTTCCTAATAATGTCCTCGGCCTCTGCGGTAGACAGCGTCCGCTCGTCTTGCCGTAATTTCGCCGTGACTAGAAGTACCGTAGCTGCACAGTGGATCTCCTATCAAATTGACGGTACCTTTCAGAAGAATTGTGTTCGACTTCGAGAGTATGCTTGGACTCGACCTCAGATCGAGTCAACGCTCCAAGAATGAGTCAGATAATGGCTAAGAAAACGACCTCGCACAAAGCTCTTGCAACACTCTACACAAAGAGAAAAAAGAGACAAACTTCGACCAAACCTGATGCCGAACAGAGAAGAGCTCGACTGAGGCAATCTCTTTTCTTTGACGACTTCAACAAACGTCTGCGAGCCTTGCAGACTGGAAACTGTGGCAGCGGGCAACTCGCTGATGTCTAGTGGCACGAGGAGAGCGTTGTCAGCAGGCAAGTAGGCAGAATAAGAGAGCAATCCTCCACGCACACGTCTTCAAGCTGAATTCGCCATAAGAGGAAGGGCTTCCCGCGGACTTCGCGTCAGCTTCAATTCTTCTTCTTCTTCTTCTTCTCAGTGGACAGCTGCGCACGATCAGTTGAGATGATCGCGATCACGAGCACTGCGGACCCGCTCTGCTGTCTGATCACACACAACTCTCATGGAGTGGTAGAGAAGTTCTGCCAAACTTATACGCGAATTGGGATAGTTCCCGGAGTGATGAACGGCCTGTGATTACAACGAATAGGTACGCGGGTCAAGTGAGACATGTCTAAGGAGAATAAGAGCGAGGTGGACGAGGTGGAGGAAGTGACGAGATGTATATGTGGTAATATCGAACCATTAGTGGACGATGAACTCGAAGACAATGGGTTGTTTGTGCAATGCGACAAATGTCTCGTTTGGCAGCATGCCTATTGCGTCGGTCTACTCAGTGACAAACAAATGCCCGAGATGTATCATTGCGAATTGTGCCGTCCAGATCTACATAAAATTATCTACAGGCCTAGGAAACCCAAGACCTCTCGCTATCAGGGAGTTGAGTCGCAAGCCGTCTCGTCGAAAGAACTTCAGACGAGTGTGCTCCTGCAGGAGGAAATTTCGGCTGAGATGGAAACAGGGCCGAGGAAGCGTCGCAGCACAATGAATTCTCGAGATGCGGCATATGATCGACAACTGGAGGCTGCGCTGCTTTTATCCGCACAGCAAGATCAGACGACCCATATTCCAGCTCCCTCACTAAGCGGACGTTCTGTGCGGAGTACCAGGCGACAAAGTCCACCTGCGACTAAACGAGAACGTACCCCTAGTCCTTCCCCGCCACGAGAAGAACCTAAGCAGAAGAGACGGAAAAAGGGCAGCGCACCGGACAAAGAGGAGACTACTTCGATAGACCTGCCTGCGAGTCGACGTCGCGGCGGAAAACGCAAACTTGCAGGTGCCTCGGGTGCCATGTCTCCTGCATCAGAAGTCGAGGCTTCACAAATCTCTGTGGACGATCCTCCTCGACCAAAGTCTGCTGCTTCTCATATGCCAGCACCAAATCTACCTACCTCGCAACCTGGCTCACGAGCTGCCTCGAGAGAGTCCACACCCGTACATAGCGTGGCATCGCGTAAGCGCGGAACGAGAGGCCACAAGAAGTCCAATGCACCAACACATCTCTCTCGTGGCAATACAACTATGAGCACGGTTTCGACTGTTGCATTGCCCTCTACACCTTCAGGAAAACTGCACGCCATGAGCGAGATGCGCAAGAGAGTGTCGGCAATATTGGAATATGTCGGTCGAGCCCAAGAGGAGATGACACAAGAAATGACTGAGTGGTCGGCTTTCGTGCCAGAAGTCACCTTTCAGCTCGTCGATAACAAGAAGCGCAAGGAGGACACTGTCTGGGGTTATGGCTACAGCGAAGGTGGCAGTGTGGAACTAATTGAAGAACTAACTAGCAGTCTGCTACGCTGGGAAAGCCAGTACGGTTGATCATCAAGGTAAACAATTCCATAGCTTCAGTATCCTGGCACTGGCAGAAATTTACCATGTCATGTAGAGAGACCCGTGTCGACAGATTGCCAGCCGTCATTGGCGCCAAAACCCGTCAAGCCTTCTGGTAGCAGGGCGTGAAACAACGGTACGCTTGCGTTCTCGAAGAACAGACATGAATTTCTCCGGCGTCTTTGCGATTTATAAGTGTCCAAGTCTTTCGCCAAGCAACCCGCTGATGAGTGATATGCACTCATCATGCAGCATGGCGCAACCGGTTTGTGTATATTCCCTTAGTCATACCCATGATTGAGCTAGTGGCAGAACAACGATGCACGATAGATCCATAGAGAGACAAACATTGCCAGCCTGATTGATTGTGTTGTGTTGCAAAGTACCAGGCACTGCACCTCCCTCACCTGTCTCAGTCCAGCAAAGCTCGGTCCGAGGATGTGCTTTTTCTCGGGAAGTGACACATGCCAGTTGTGCCCCACGAGTGCCCGTGGGCCGAAATACTGCCCCGCTCCTGCCCTGCATTCAAGTCCATCGAAGCAACAAGCTTTTGATGACCTGCTTTGTACGGCATCACGATCACTCACGCTGCTTGCGTGCAATCAAATCCTCTGTCTATCCTTGGACCGGACACCATCACAATTACGACTAGCCAATTTTGAAGTGCCTTTGTCTAGAATTTGGCCCCGGCTCTTGACACTGCAATACTTGCACAATCGCGACTCAACTCGGGGATCATTTTTCTGCTGGCAAGATGACGGCACTGAGTCCCATAGAGACGAATCTCGATCTTGAGGAGTTGGATTACGACATCTATCGCTCAGCTCGGGAGTTATGGAGACCGAAGAATGCTCGTGGGATCTTTGGTGGAGCGGTCATTGCGCAGGCTCTCAGTGCAGCAAGTCGCACAGTTCCCGAGGGGTACAACATTCATTCCCTTCACTCTTACTTTGTCCTGAAGGGAGACGAGACGAGGCCTGTCGTCTATCATGTCGAACGTGTGCGGGATGGAAAGAGTTACATCACCCGCACGGTCCAGGCAAGACAGCGCAACCGTGCAATCTTCACCATGACCTGTTCCTTCCAGAAACCGGAAGAGAGTACCCTGACACACCAGGCCATGATGCCGACAGATCTCGTCGATCCCGACAGTTTGCCCTCCGACCAAGAGATCTTGGCAAACGATGCCGCCACTGGGTACAATCTCTCGCCCATGTTGCGAGAACGGTTGTTGAAGAACATGGAGGTCGGACCGACCGAGTCCCGTCGCGTCCCTACCAAGTCCTCCGGCAAACCGGCCTCTGAGAAACGTCAAGCCTTTTGGGTCAAGGCAAAGGGCAAGATTGCCGGCCCCTGGCATATGCACGCCATGGCAATCGCCTATTTCAGCGACTCTTGGTTCCTCTCCACCTCCCTCCGTGTCAACAATAAATCGTTTGTCGACGTTGCCATGATGGCCTCACTCGACCATTCCATCTATTTCCATCGGCCCTGCAAGGCAGACGAATGGCTCTACTATGAAATGGAAAGTCCCTGGTCTGGTGGTGGCCGAGGCTTCAATATCGGACGAATCTTCAATCGGCAGGGAGAACTATGCGCGGAATGCATTCAAGAAGGACTCATTCGAGTCCTAGACGAACCAGCCAAACCGGCCAAACTCTGATTTTCTTCTTCTTCTTCCTCTTTTTCTCTCTTTCACTTATATTAGAGCTTCAGGTAAATTTACATATGTGTAATTGGCTAGTCGTCCATATTCGACTATGAAACATGTCATTGATCTTTCTTTCTACATTTGCTTTTGTCCTCTTTTTCTTAAAAGTTCTCCTTGCCAAAGATGAATCGAGTGCCGTCCTCACCAGCAGAACTGTGCACATTACACGTTTTATGCAAAGTGGATCCGAGAGCCTTGGGCCCACAGAAGAATACACCAATGTCGGTAGCAGGATGCAAGGAAGCAATGCTCTCGAAGATCCGTTCCCATGGAGGCCTCCCAAAATTCACGGGTGCTCGCAAGCCGGTGACGGCATCTACATCTGAATCTGCGCCATTGATCATGATGTTCTGAGCGATGTCGGCACTGATCCTAGCAGTAAGATAGGCATGAATCTCGATCGAATGCTCGAGATCCTGTTGCTCGATGGCCATCAACAATCCCTTGAACCACTCGAAACTCTCAAAATCACGACAGATCCAGAAGAAATAGACCTTTCCGAGTCGAGTCTTGGCGGCTGGATAGTTCATACGGTACCAAATGCTCTTCAGGATCGATGCAAATGGCGTCACACCGATTCCGGCGCCGACGAGCATAACAGTCTCGAAATTGAACACATCCTCGGAAGCACTTCCGAATGGTCCATCGAGCATGATTCTGGGCAAGATTCGACCATGTGCTGTACTTGAAGCACTTCCATATGTCATGTCTTTGACAATGCGAGAAGCACGAGCTTTACTTCTGTCTGAGAATGTTCCTGTATCGAAATCACATCCCAGACTCTTGGCCAGTGCATTCGTGAAATTGCCAATGCACCTCATATGGATCGAAAGACAATCCTCCTCGGGTGATGACGTGAGGGTGAACGGATGGTACTGATAGAGACTAATCTCGGGGCAACAGAGAAAGATGTACTGCCCCGGTTTCGAGACACAATTCTCCTTCTTGATCTGTATCTCACAAACTCGAGAAGGATGTTGTATTACTTTTGCAATAAATGTCGCCTGTTGTCCCTTGACCTCGCGAAGCAACCTTTCTACAAGGTAGATGAGTCCACCAGCAAGCCAGTATCTCCAGAAGACTGCTGTTCCTTGACAGAACGGAGCACGATCCGGAGTGATCATGCAGAAAGAACCATGAAACTGCCATAGCAAGAAGAACAGCAGGAAGAGGTGATGTGTATACCAACATCTTTCAAATTTCTTTCGCCTCGCCTTTTCCAGTGCAGTGATGACCATTGCCATGAGAGCTACGAGCATGAGATAGCCTGTGATCCCAGGGCCAGTCGTAAAATTCGCCAAAAGCCATCCTTTGAAGCCAAGTTTCTTGCTTCTCGCGAGCTGAACAAAGTTGCTCCAATGCGCGATAGTGTCTAGGAATGTATCAGGAATATGAAATGCACTGAAACAGATAGCACTTACGAATCCAGCTGAACAAGACAATGGACCAGGCAATAAATTTGTGAAATGTGATGTTTTTATCGAACGGAATTATCCTTCCCAAGGGCGTGTTGCGAACATATGAGACGAGAGTTCTGCAGACTGGCAAGAGAATAAGCATGACATCAAAGTGCAGAACCAGAGCTGAAGCTCGTGCAATAGGGTATGTGACGCCCAGTGTGGTGCGAGCTCCAGTCAAGTTATCCTTGACCAGATAATTGAGCAAGCCAAAGGCAAAGACCATGGCATGAGACAATACCAGAATGTAAGTCAGAATCTGCCTCTGGCCCTCATTGACCATCCATCTGTCGATCTTTTGTCCAATACTCAAGGCCTGAGTATTTCGAGCGCGATTGGGAAGCTGCGCAACAGTCATGATAGGACCCTTGGCAGCACTGGAGTTCGAACGAACCATCTTCCAAGCAGTAAGGCTATCCAAAGAGAAAGTGTTTGCTCACCATACCGTCCCGGTGTAAGAACAACGGCGACGACGGAGCGGATCGTGTGGTCTGTGCTCAGAATTTATGTAACACGAATGGAACATTGGGTGTTGGACCATGAAATTTGCCAGGAAAACGTGTCATCTTCTGGTGAATGTAGTCGATGCCTTATTGCGGATCCTTTGCCAAGCATCACAAGTCGATCCAGATTGTATGTCGCGTTCTTTCAGACAAAGATTTCGGAAAGCTTGGCGTGATCTGCCACACGTGAAAACACGTCCCACATTGACATTTCTTGTGCCAGAGACCGAGCTTCTGTTGTGCTTCTTGTTGCCATTACATGAATAGTCAGTAGGAAAAGACTGATGACCTAGTCTGACTGACTATCGATCTGCGATGGAGTCGATAGACCTCGGGAAGCGTATAGCAAAGCTCGAGACATGTGTGGAATGCGACATACAATTAGACGCCCTGAAGAAGAAACTCCATACATTGGAACAAGAGCCGACTGTACGTTTCGTTGACTCGACTTGAGGAGAGTGACTACTCACACGTCAGATCAAGACCGTCTTGGACTTCGTGGGACAGCATACGGCATTGTTCAAGGACGATTCCTTAGGCTCCAACTCAGATGAACTTCACCAAAAGATAGACCTGGTCATTGCTCAAGAAGATGTGATTTACGACGTTGAGACACAACTCGACCTCGTCTCGAAGACCACGATCCCCTCTATTGCTACTTCACAGCTACTGATTGAACATCTGCCCGAAGTCACTGAGCTGTGGAAGATGGTGAAAGAACAGGAGCGACAAATCGCTATTCTGACGAGGCGGACCATCAAAGTGATTGACGAATGGTACAAGCAGGGCATCAGACCAACAAATCGAGCCATGATTGACGCAGACGATACTTTGCGTAATTTGGCTCAGCATGCAAGAACGAGAAAGGCCGAATCGGACGATTGAGGGGGAGACGTGTTATAAATCTATGACCATGGGTTGGTATGCTAAGGAATATGCTTCGTCGAGGATGGACGCATTGATGCAAGTCGTCTCTCGCCTAACACCAAACTTGTGCTTCTCGATCCCAATCTCGGCACCTTCATGAATGTGGCCGAATATGTGGACCAGCGGCTGAATCTGCTTCAGACGATCGAGCAGGAATGGACAACCTACAGGCCCGACATTTTTCACCTTGTCCATGATACCGGCAGGTGGACCATGCGTGATCAAGATGTCCACGTCGTCGGGTATACCTCCACCCGGTCTGTCTGGCGTAGACTTTTCTTGAGATGTCCAGAGATCCTCTTTCAGGGGATACATGAATGCCCAGTCGAGAAAGTCTGGTGTATAAGGGGATCCAAAGACATTGAAATGTTGGTCATTGACCGTGATTCGACAGGCTTCGTGTTCGAGAAAGATGATGCCCGAAGCAGTAGCCTCCCTACTCTTCCATCGCCTCCTCATGCCCGCTAGATTCGAAATTGAGATGCCGACTTTATAATCTGCCAATTGTTTGGCGTGGCGATGGACAAACACTGGATCGAGTCCGAGATCATGGTTGCCGGCAATGACGAGTTTGACTTCATATGGCAGTGCCTTGATCTCCTCAAACACCCGATCGAGTTGTGCCTTTGTGCCGGCTCGTGTGAGATCGCCAGCGTGGATAAAGACGTCGGCTTCTGGAAGGTCATGATGCCATCCAGGGACCGAGTGAGTATCAGACACAATGACAAATCTCGTCTTGCCCGCCGGCTTTGTCGGTGTATAGCGTCTGCTCTTTCGCTTTTTGTCCCCCCTTGACTGCTCAGGCGGAGTCTCTATGAAATGAACAGTCATAGGATGAATGACCTCTGTCATCCTCGGACCCTCCCTCCCTACTTCCCTCCTCTCTTCAGTGTAAACCTATTGAGTCCACTCCCCAAGGCCTCTCCTTGTTCGATTGCTCCTCACGCTGCTCTGCACAATGACCCACACGGCTTCGACTGTGGGTCGCCTCGACTCAATTTCGCAACAACCTAGTGACTTCCCTGAGCACCGTTTTCGCAGCCCGTCGTCGCTAACGTCCCACCCGGCGACGGTTCTTGGTCACAAAACTGTAGGACGAGAGATTGATTGTGCAAGTGCAGGCAAGGGATAAACTCACCAAGTCTACTATTCTTGTTTTGATCCCCGGGAATTGGGGGTCGACGGGCCGGGCGGGAGGAATCAGCGGGAGTGGAGCAAATTGAAAGAGCAAAAGTCGAGGGCGGCCTCCCCCCGGTAAAAACTGTCAAGTGAACCGCTTTCCACCACGGAAAATCCGCAACTTTTTGGGTTGACTTGTGTGCACTTTTGTTTCAGTTCCTGTTATGTCGGCAGACGGGAATGGACAACTAGACTCGACTTGACATGTCTCTCATGAACGATGAAGCGGTTCGTCGAATTTCATCCTCATGGAATTTGCAGAATACTGTGATGGGAAAGAACAACCGTGGCTTCTGAATGCACGGCTGGAACACGGCACAGTGGAAAGAAGGAATGGCTGTCCAGCCGAATTGCAAAATGTCAGTTTGGACGGGATATCAAGAGGTAATGGCAAAGAGGTTCAAGGCAGATTGACGACACTTGTCTCAAGGAAAGATTTTATGGACAAGGATTATTCATTAAAAGCCCCGAGCTAATCACTCGAAGTCGGACTGGATTTCCTCTCTGCAGCTAGATGCTCATCGCTCTGCCGCATGGCAGACTTCTCCTTGATCCCCGAGTTGTGGCCATTCTTCATCTCCATGATGACGTTGGCGACAGTGTACGCCAGAACGAGAGCCCCCATGACCACATACCAGGCAATCTGACTTCCCTTGGACAGGGCGACCATGGGTAGTCGGAGGGCTAGGCCAGCAGTGACCATGGCAGCCACAATGAGTGCCCGTCCAAGATAACGATGGACTCGTCCGAGGAGTAGATTCGACCCTCGTTTGCCCTTGAGATAGACGATGTGGTGCATTGAGCCCAAGGCAGCCTGCACAAACATCAAGGCAAAGACGATGACTCCGAGAGTCTGGTGGGCATACATAAAGTGCTGACCGGACGAGCCGACGATGCCCAAGACTGCACCAATGATGATGAGCACGACGCCAAAAATCTGCAGGAGATAGTGGACTCGTACAGCGTTCGTAAAGTAGGCAGGGAAGAATCGAATGAGGATGGCACCGAGTCCCATGACCAGAATCCACCCGACAGTGATGATTGCGGCATGTGACCACCAGATCTTCTGCTTGTTGCCGTTTGAAGACATCTCGGTGCTCGAGCTAGAGGCGGCGCCAGCAATGGCGACGACTCCTGTGTTGACGACAGAAGATGAGGCATTGTCTGCCGTGCTCGAGCTCGCCGAATCGGAAGATTGTGCTCCTGAGCCTGGTATGCCAGCGGTGCCGGTTGCGCTCAACAGATTGAAATTGAAATTGCCATTGGCAGAGTCAGAGTGTTGTTGAAGATTCGCGGATGCATCAGAGGAGGAGGCTCCGGAAGAGAGGGATCCATAAGCCCAGATCATGGGTGCACTCGTGCTCGTCACATCCAGAGATCCGCTGCTCCATGTGCGACAATTTGTGCACTTCACATTGGCTGTAAATATGGAGCCATTGTTCTGCGTGCCTGCGAGGTAATCGAGCGTGATGGGTGTTGCCGTGTATGTCGTTGGCATGTATTCCCCGCGAGCACTTCGTACAGACATGGTCACATTGGACGTCGTTGGTAGAGCAATGAAATAGAGACTACCTGCCATCTGTGAACCAAAGGCGAATCCTGCATATCCAACAGAGCTAGGTCCCGTGATGGTCAAGTACAAGGAAGAGGTGTCGTTCGAATCTGCACCTGGCACATTGACCGCATAGCATATCTGGCCACCCGTAGCCGACACGCAATGTGAGGAGAATGGCACGGTGCTGTTGGCTGCCTGTGTCGTGAGGATGAAGAGAGCACTGACGAGTGCAGAGGAGAAGCGCATCTTATGCAACTGGTGGTGCGCAAGAGAGCGAGATGGTCGGGCAAAGGAAGATGAAGAGAGTGAGTATCAACTATGGCAAAGAAAAACCGTGATTGAGAGTGTGAGGAAGGGAAGGTGGTGATGATTACGTTTGTACTCTCGATCGAGGTGCAAGCGCTGCCAAGAAACAACATTTCGAGTGCGTGTGAGTGTGAGTGTGAGAGTGAGAGTGAGAGTGTGAGTGGGGCTGGGGCAACGATCTCTCTCCGGGCCAAAAGACTTGCTGATCGACGAGGAGCGGGCGGCTGTCAGAGAGGAGCAAGTGACCAATCAGCAGAGATAATCTGACACCTTCCCCTGCTTTGATTCGCTCGGTTCGATGCCTCGCGTGTGAAGCCATGCGAATCGCTCAACTCTCTTGCCAGAACGATTGGACGCCGAGACCGTTTGCGTTTCCAAGCCAAGATCATGGCAAGCAAGCCCTGCACGCCTTCCCCTCTCTCTCTCTCCAGTGCTCTTTCTCTCCCTCTCCCATGCAGCGAGAAGAAAGAGAGACAATGCCATGTTCTTCGCACCATCTGCAGCGTGCGTGAGTGCTGTGTAAGAGCCAGGAAAGGAGAACCTGGGTATGGCATATGTGCACGGTTGTTGATCCGAATTCGTGTGCACATCTGGACTACGACCCCGATATGACGCCCGTTCAATACCAGAGTGTGCAGAATTTCTTGCAGGCACGTGCGAATTGTCCTCAGGACACATACTGGCGCTTTCAAGAGCTTCCTTCATATAGACGATCAGTCATTCGTCTAGCCATGCTATACAATTTAGGAGTCTCTTCACATCTGCCAAATCTGCCTACTACAAACCGCAAGCTATCTTACACAATGTGATCTCACGCTCGTCTGCAAGCTTTTTCAGACAAGCTTCCCGTGCATGCGATTCATATTTTTAGAAGGACAAAAACGTTATGTATTACCCGCCAATCTTCAAGAACGTTCTTTGACACTGACATTGACAATTTGTCAGCTTATGATTCCCCTACGCAGATTGGACACGGACCATGTCGAGTTGAGCTGAGCTTGCCGTGCCTCGTGCAAAGAACGCTACAGCACGTTCTCATATTGAAGAAAGAAGGTAACATGCATATCAGTACATGCATGACTTGTTTCGCCTGTTTCAATTGTGCCATTGATAAATCCAGGCGTGTGCTGTTTCAAATACGGGACAGTCCTTGATACAATCTCATGATGCTATAGCATCGAAATTCCTGCATTGATCATGGCTCCAAGCGGGAACTCGACCATGAGCAAGAGCATGACTGAGCCTGAAGCGAACTGCTAGATACACCTAATCGTTTTGCTTCTCTGGTGGTGGTCCACATGGCAAGATCATCTTTTCAATCATAGCCGTCCGAATCTCGCTCTTGGTCTGTCCCATTGCTAGCGCATGATAATTCAGTAACGCAGGATGACCAATGATTGAAGCATTGGTGTCTCGGTGGACGTTCGACAACCAATCGTACTTGGAAAAGTCTGCATGTGCAGTGCCGACATATCGCACCTGAAGTTGTTCGAGCTCGGTCTGTGTTCGTCTATCACCATGAGCCAATTTCACAAGAGCAACAAAGATGCTTCATACAATTTATCAGCCATCCGAAAGGAGCACTCGGTCTGGACTAGGTCGACACAATGATCCTAATCTATATTGTATTCGTGTCGTCCTTCTACTGGAGTTCCAGCGCATAAATTGTCGTTTGTCTCGTTTAGACTATGACGGAGTGCCCGCTTGAGCTGAGAACGATTTTGTCGGGAAAAGGCACATTATTTGACGTGCACGATTCCATCATACCTCAGAGTCGAGCACTGCCGCCGTACACATAGAATGGACATCTTGGTAAGATCATAGCAAAGCACAAGCTCGAAATCTGTATGGACAAATTGACTAGACTGCCTGGCCGATTACGGACCACGGCGAGACGATGGGATGGCCTGGTCGCACCTACTTCAGCCCTCATTGAGGAGTCTAAGAAGATCTTTGCTCATGAGGGACGATTTCTATGGTCTGCGGTCTCGGAAGTATCTCTTCCGGAACCAAAGTTACCAGAGATAGCATTTCTTGGCTGCAGTAATGTTGGCAAGTCGACTTTGCTCAATGTTCTGCTCGGTCGTAAGCGACACAAGCTGGTCAGGACATCGTCAAAGCCAGGACATACACAGGCGCTAAACGGGTTTTCTGTCGGTCGGGATCTCTGTCTTGTCGATTCTCCTGGTTATGGGTATAGAAGCAGAGATGAATGGGGATCATTCATCATGAAATATCTCAAGAGGAGAACAACCTTGAAACGTACCTGTCTTCTCATCGAAGCCAGTCACGGCTACAAATCGCACGACGAAGAACTCATAGAACACATGTCAAGGAGTGGTATCCCGTTCCAGATAGTGCTCACCAAGATGGACAAGCTTGTTGAGTCGGATTTTGTCAAGTTGTTGGACTATAGTGAGACATATCTCAAGAAGGTTGGCAGAGCGGCGGTCTGGGGGGAGGTACTGGGCGTCAGTAGTGATTCGAGCCGGCTTGGGGTCGACGCACTGAGAGTCAGTCTCTGCCAAGTCGCTATGCTGGGAAAGAACGAAAGTACGAAAGACTTGACCAAAACAAAGTCGGGACAGAAATCGCCAACTAGCACTCAGCCACAAGGCTAAGGAAATGTCAACAGGAGGGATTCAACGAGCAACTTGAGATTACATGAAACAGACTTTGAGCATGGACGGAACACGATCGATTGGTCTAATAAGTCAAGTCATTATTTGCTAGATTGTCTGCATCGGCAACAAAGAGCCACGACGTACTCTTTGAGTAGTGCCACTTCTCCTACAGCTTGGCACCCATCTCTTTCTTTGCTCGCTCGCGGAGGTCTTTCCTGAGTAGCTTTCCACTCGGGCTCTTCGGTATGGCTTCGAGGAAGACGACTCCACCTCGCAAGAGCTTGAATCTGGCGACCCTTGTCTCCATCCATTTCCATATCTCTTGCTCAGTCAAGTTCGTTCCCTTTTCAGACTTGACGACATATGCCCTGGGCGCTTCGTCACCTTCGAATGGCACACCGACCACAGCGGCATCTGCAATGCCGTCGTGACTCAGCAACAGGGCTTCGAGTTCTGCTGGTGCCACCTGGAGTCCTTTCGACTTGATCAGTTCTTTCTTCCTATCGACGATCCAGAATCGTCTATTGTCGTCTGATCGCACGGCTACGTCTCCTGTATGCAGCCATCCATCTACGATAGTCTCGGCGGTTGCGGTAGGGTTCTTGAGATAACCCTTCATCACCTGCGGTCCCTTGACACACAGCTCTCCTCGCTCGCCTGGTTTGGTGATCTCTTTGCCGTCCTCGCCCACCAATTTGGCGAGAGTGCCGGGTACGAGTCGCCCGATAGACCCCTCCTTGTCATCATCTGCCTGGCTGAAGGATGTCCCGGTACAGGTGAGCTCAGACATTCCCCAACCCTGTTGGAAGCGACATTGCGGACCTGTTCTCTTCCTGAGTGCCTCCTGCACTTCTTGGCCCAGAGGCGCGGCACCACTGCCGATGCTTCTCAGACTACTCAAGTCATAGCTGAGCACGACCGGGTGTTTGGCGAGCAAAGTGATGACGGGAGGTACGGTCGCCAGAGCTTGAATCTTGTATTTCTGAATCAGTGTGAGCATCTGAATCAGATCAAACTTTCGCGTGACGATGAAGAGAGAGCCGAGCTTCAAGGCGGCATTTGCAGCTTGCATGAGCCCATAGGCATGGTACATGGGCAGATGGCCGATATATGGTCCTTCGAGTGGCTTAAGGCCTTGTTTCTCCAACACGATGTCACCCTGATCCCTCACCCACATGCTTTGGCTCGTGTTTGCAATGATGTTGGAATGAGTCAACTCGACTCCCTTGGGGAGTCCCGTCGTGCCGGAGGAGTATAAGATGATGCAAGTCTTTTCCTTCAAGGTCTTTGGATCTGATATGCGTTCCCACTGTAGCTCTTTACCGGAATTCATGAGGTCGCCAAGGGACTTGAATCCAGGGACAGGACTCGTCGTGATGATATTCCCTTCATCGAATCCGCTCATCTTGGCCATCTCCCGGGCGACTGGCAGCAACTCTGTGTCGACCACGAGAAATCGTGCTTCGGAATGCTTGACCTGATGCACCAGCTCATGTGATGTGTAGGTAGGATTTGCCCCAGTGAAGACACCACCGGCACAGATGGCTCCGTAGACAATACAGGGATACAGGATGCTGTTGGGACTAAAGACAAGCACGACCTCTCCATCTCTCAAGCCGAGTTCTCTGAAGCCATGACCCAATTTTCTCAAGGTAGACTTGACTTGGCCATATGTCAACTTTCGTGATTCATTGTCTGCGTCGATATATTGTACCGTCTCGTCCGAGACAGGCGGTTCATCAAACACGTACTGGCCTGGTCAGCATACCGGCCGTCATCACACTCTTTCGTTGCGAAGGAGAGTCGAGGCTTCCATACGGATAGGAGATCTTTCGTGGGAAAGAGAAACTCAAACTTTGAAGTATCTGGAAATGTGTCCATGGCCATGCTTGTCACACTCTTCTTTCAGTATCAGCTCCTGACAATGTACAAACAGACTGAAGCAGGCGATCAATCAGATGTCACACGTACAGCATCCCAACATTTCTCTCAGGGGAGAAATCAATGGCGGGGAAATGGCCCCCCGATTACCCCGCCTGAAGTGAACAGATTGCCCGAAGTGGTTGGAGATCCAGCTGTAAAGTACACGTGAGAGCCTGGCAAGTGCCGGTTCATCGGCTGAATTTGCCCCTAACTTCATGTGGGATGCCGAATTGCGTCCTACACAGCTTGTCTGAGATTGAACCTCTAATGATTGACGAAAGGTGCATACATAGACCGCCGAGTAAAACTGTAGGAGTTAGCTTTTCTCGGAAAATCTTGGCCGTAGGGAGCCATCTGGGTAACAAGTCGAGCAGAAGGGGGATCGAGCGTATTGCTCGGATCTCTGATGACGTCTATGTGATTTAGGCGCTTGGAAATTTCGCAAGAGAGACATTTCAGGAGTCAAAAGCAAAGTGGCATTCATGTCGATCGTGTCTGATGAAGGACAATCTGCATGGCACGAATCTCGAGAATGTCCATCAAGAGTCGCCATGGAACGCAGAGGGTACATTGATAGAATTACTAGACCACAATGTCACACCTTATTCCTTGCTCTATGCTCGAAACCATAGCGAGTCGATTCCGCCGATTCCAGAATCTGAGTATGGCATCAAGATTGGCGGACTATTGGATGCCGAAAGCGAGATTTGTCTGAAAGATCTGAAAGCCATGCCCCGAGTCTCGATGGAAGTGGCCATGCAGTGTGCTGGGCTGCGTCGAGACGAAATGAACGCCATCAAACAGACTGAGGGTGTCGCTTGGTCTTCTTGCGCAATTTCAAATTGTTCCTACACCGGTGTCCTCTTATCTGTCCTCCTTCGAGAGATGGGCTTGAGCATACAGAGGGATGCCAGATTTGTCCATTTCGAGTCTCATGCGGTTCCCTGTAGCGATGACAAATTCTATGGTAGCTCAGTGTCGATCGAGCTGATTGACAGGAATGACTTGTTGTTGGCATATGAGATGAATGGCGAACTACTACAGCAATCTCATGGAGGGCCGTGTCGAGTCGTCATCCCTGGTGTCTATGGGGCACGATCAGTGAAATGGGTGGACACCATCACCTTTAGCCTCGTCGAGAACCCATGTTTCTATCAGCAACGCGACTACAAGATTCTGCCAGAACATGTCACGAGTCAAGAAGAAGCAACGGATCAGAATATCTGGGACAAGGTTGACTCGATGACTGAGATTGTACCAGAGTCCACGATTGTCAAATCATCGACTCCTGGCCGATACCGTGGATACGCCTTGTCAAAAGCCGTCATTGCAAAAGTTGAGGTATCCTTTGACGACAAGAGAACTTGGCTGGAGGCCCCATTGATCTATCAATCCGGTAAATGGAGCTGGACGCTCTTTGAGATTGAAAAGAGGGCTTCCGTGGCAGCAGAGTATGTCTATAGTCGCGCAACAGATATCGAGGGGAACACCCAACCTGAAAAGGCTGTTTGGAATCTCAGAGGGGTAGGATATAATGCGTACGGGTGCTGCAGGGCATGACAGACGTGGGAGTACATATTTCTTCAGGCAGCAGTCCAAACACAATATACTGTCATTGCATAGTCCTGTCAAGCTTCAATTTGCTGATCTCCACAGCAGGAATGCCAAGGCAAACTGACGTCACGGGAGTCGTCGTACAAGTATGCACACGTGTATCCGCGGTTCTGGTGAGCTTCTTGCAACTCAGGAGATCAAGTTAGCTGCCAAGCAGAGCTGATCCGGTCCAGCCATTTCATTGCCAACAACGCGCCTTGTGTTTGCAAAGATATCGCACCTTTCTGCATCGACACAGGCGAGGATCGTTTGGTGGATCAGGTGTCTGCATCATGGTATTTGTCGATGCCCAGAGATACCTCCGGGTCCAGGAAGAGGACTTGGAGGATGCCTTTCATTCTCCCCGTAATTCGAGCAGTAAAGGTCGCTCGGAACACTATTCACATACCGGTGACGGTGGCGGTGACGACGATGATGATGACCTCGAAAAGGACAACAAATTCAGTAAAGCGTCATTTGAAGCACTCCAGATTGATCCCACTCAATTTCGCCGCGAACGGGTCAATTGGAGACGCCTGCTTCCCGATGCTCAGACCATGACCAACATGAGAGACTACTTGTCCTTTGGCGAATCCTTGATTCCCATCATCCTCATAAGTACCATCCTGATAGCGGTCATCGTCGTCACAATCCTCCTTCTGTCTGTATGGAAAGCGCCCGCGGATGGCGAATCATCTGGCAATGAGATTTCTACTGAATATCAGTCATTCGTGGACGATTACGGCAGTGTCGTGGCAGCTCTTGGTGCACAGGAAGCTTCGAAACTCGCCAAAAGGTTCATTGGGTAAGCCTTGAGGAGACCTACCTTTTAGCACGCTCCGAATCCGCAACAAGATTGGTCTCTCAGAGGGTGTATTGCATTGGTCCCCGAGTATCGGCAAATCTGGACACGTCCCGAGAGACACAGCGATAATCCCAATGTCCACAAATGCTGGGACGCGTTCCTACAGCACTCAAGTTGCGAAGTTTATGACTTGCATAGGAAGCTGCGCCTCATATCACTTCGAAATGCTTCGACAGTCACATTGAACGCCAAGTCTATACTTAGTTTGTCCAAAACAGATTCTGTCTTCAGCATCTTCGGAATCATCAAGACACAAGCCTCTGGGATGTGATACTGCAATTCTCCTTGGCACAAGTGAAATTATGCACAGCAATAAGCTCGATACCACATCAACAACGACCGATTGCCCATCTCTCAACGTTAAATTCAATTTCATGATCGGTGGTGCCTAGAGTTCACTTGACAAGCATAGTGCCAAGGCAAAACAGTAGCCTCATAGGAAGTTCAGTGACATATGAAGAGAGCAGCGGTCTGGCTGTCATGATCTTTACCGTGGTCAGGGATAGTCATACGCTTGAGAGCAGCTCATGCAGGGAATGCCGCGACAGCACAGTACGTCCAAGCTCTGTTTAGTTCTCCAGCTATGCTCCCCCCTGCATAAGAAGTCTGAGATTGGAGCACATGACAGCTGGTCGTTCTTTTCCAGCTTCATATGAGCCTAATAAAGTACCCGTTGGAGCGCAAAAGTTTTTCCACTTCTATATTCTCTCATGTTGAACTCCAAGCTAGAGAACAGGATCATATGCCAATCCGAGATTTGAGCTTCCCAAGAGGTGTAGACTGTGATCAAATGACAGTTCGCTGTTTCAAGAGCGGCTCCCGAAAGGTTTTGCCGCAGAGCCGGTGTGACACTGCGGGTACGGGCTGTCTCTGCCATGACATGGCAATATTCTCATGTGGGGGAGGGGCGAATATAGACCGACGGGCTCAAAACGGCTTGCACATCCTTTCCGTACTGCTTCCCTCAGCTCCTTGAGAGGCAGTGGATCGATCTCAGCACGAGTAGCAGGGGGACCACGACGAGCAGACTGCTACCCAATGAAGAAATCTGCCACCGGGTCTGATGCAGCGACTTGTGTACAATCACCATATCGAGTTGTGTACACAAGAGCTCTCTCGCTCTTCCTGCCACGAGCTGCGGGTGTTCAGCCCTTGACGGGAAATCGAAATCGCATCGCATCTTGCAAATCGATCATCGACTCGTGTCAATCGCAGGCGGGCAGGCCAAGTGGTTCAGTGGCAATGGGCCCCTCGTCGTGTCAAGCGTCCCCAAGCAGTCGAAATTGATCAACGAGACGTCAGGCTTCAGCCACTTTTCAGTAAACCCGGGAAGACAAGATTGTCAGGCGTTTCGTGTTCTCCTCAAGCCACTCTGCAGCTGTGCTTCGAGCCCTTGAGAACGCAGTCTCCGACGAGTGGCTGAACATCGTGGCAGGGGGACGGCTAATTAGTCGGCTCGAGGCACGCACAATCCCTAGCGAGAGATCTCCACCTCTCCCGGACGTAATTCGGCTTCTCTCTCTCTGACTCTCTCTGCTAGCCATGGGCTCTCTTCGTCTCCCTCTACAGACCAGCCAAGCAGTCAGTCAGTCTTCTTTCGCCTCCTCCACGACGATCGAGTCTCACTGACGCACGCCACCTCCAGACAAACGCTCCTTTCGAGCACGACACTTCAGTGATTCTCTTGCTTCTCTCGTGCTCCGAACGTCCTGCCGTGCCAGGAGAGGTTCTTTTCCATTGACATAATCAGCGACGAGAGAGAGACGCCTCGATCCGGGATGAGTGAGGTGCCTCCTGTGCAGATCAAGAGTCGCAAGATTATCACAACGGCATGCAATCCCTGTCGAAGGAGGAAGTCGAGATGTGATGGAGGTGAGCCGGTCTGTGAAGTCTGCATTTCTTACAAAACGACCGAGTCCTGTTCCTACGACAAGCAGTCGGATAAGCGAAGACTGCGGACAAAGCAACAGGCTGAGCAGACCACAAGTCGTCTGCATAATCTCGAGGCTGTCTTTCATAGATTGCGAACCTGTCCTGATGAAGATGTCCTCGGCCTCGTGGCCAAGATTCGCATCAATGCCGCAAGACCGATTGACGAAAAGGAGTCTTCGGTCAAATCGGAGGCTGAAGATGAGACGAGTCGGCTCGTCGAGGATCTACACATCGATGAGGATGGTGAGGTTCATTTCTATGGACCTTCGAGCAACCTGCCCTTGATCGGAGACACTTCCAACATGACGAGGATGAGGTCCCGCACCACGCGAGCCTCCTTCTCCCATATGTCAATTGAGAGCTTCTATGAACCGAGCCTCGTCGAGCATCTCCTAGAGCTATACTGGAAGTTTCAGCACCCTTCATTCACGCTCATGGACAAGACACTCTTCCTGCGTGACAGACAAACCAGCATGAAGCCTGGCTATGGTGGCCAACGTCTGAAGTTCTTCAGCGAATTCCTCTTGTCAGCTATGCTGGCGCACATGTCACATTTCTATCTCGGCACGTCCCTGCGCACGGATCCCAGCGATCCGACGAGTGCCGGAGAAGTCTATTACCTGCGTTGCAGAGAATTGATTGATGATGAGACCTTGCGACCGAGTCTCTCCACCGTCCAGGCCTGTCTCATCCTGGGTTCTCGTGAGGGTGGACTCAATCGGCTCTCTCGAGGCTGGCTATATGCCGGCATGGCCTTCCGTATAGCACTGGACCTGGGCCTGAATGTAAGCAGATTCGAACCATCAGGGTCGGCAACGAAAGGACTGATTGATCACAGGTGGATTGTTCGAAACTGGTCGTCGAGGGCAAGATGTCAAAGGAGGAGCTATATGTCCGATCTCTGACTTGGTGGGGGGCATTCAAATGTAAGCAGATCATGACGGAGAGACAGCCCATACAACGAAACTGACTCGTGTAAGGTGATGTAAGCTGGAGCGCCTACATTGGGAGGCCGACTAGCCTGCCCATAGCGTCCTCGAGCTGTCCGAGACCATCCACCGTGCCGATGCCTTATGCACGGGAGCCACACGATTTGCGAGACAGCACGGTGCTTGAGCAGAAACTCCTCTTGTTTTCTCTCTTGCAGCAAGTCATCTCCCTGACGGCAAACGCAAAGGAAGATGCGAGATTGTCCCTCTGGACCAAGCTGAAAGCATGGAGGATATACAACGACGGCGAGGAAGCGTACATCTTGCACAACGAGGTGGATGTCGGACCAGATGTCTTGTTCATGCACCTCCTCTACGAAACCACGCTCATCTTCCTCTTCAGGAATTTCAGCACGGCGGCTTCGACAAAACTCTCTTTCGTCAATGCGCGGACGGAGTGTCTCTTGGCAGCCGATCGGAGTGTGAAACTCCTGCTCCGTTACCAGAAAGAACAGGGCTTGAAGCGAATCACGAATATGGGCGTCCATCTCGTCTTCACCGTGGCTACGACTTATCTGATCGTCATCCTGGACGATGTCGCGCCAAACTATGAACATTACACCCAGCTCGGCCTCACCCTGGACTTCCTGCGCGAGATTGAAGAGACCTGGTGCGGAGCAATCACCCCGAGAAGAGGCATCCTCTCAAAGTTGAAGGAAGCCGGCCGACCTGCGCCTCCTCTGTCCACTTCACCCACATCCTGGTCAGAGTTGACGGAAGTCAGTCCGAACGACCTGGGCAATCCGATCGACATGCAGTCCAGTCTGTGGTCGGGATATACGGCCAACAGCTACGTGGCACATGACTTGCAATTTGGCATGGACTATGAATCCGGTCTCTACCTTCTCTATCCGCCCATGACGGACGCAGCACAGCGACACCAACAGCGACAGCCCCGAAGCTCAAATCAGACCTCGTCCTCCTCATCGTCACTGCAGAATGTCTATGGGTCTTTCAGTATCGGTGCACCGGCCCAACAACAGCCTGCACCTCCACCCGCAGCAGCAGCACCATCATCATCGGCATCATCAACATCGACCACCAACACAACAACAACAACAACTTTGCCACAGTTTCATGGTGTCACTCGACCACGCTAATGGACATGTCTCCGTCGGAGACATAACCCCGTGGAGAGTCTTTTTGGAGCATTGTAATACTAATAGCATGGTTGCATTCAGGTATGCATTTTTGTTATCCTACATTCGCTGTGACCGTATGCCATGGCCAAGAATATGAAAATCGTGTCTATTCGTGATTCAATCATGTTTGATACAGTCTATACATCATCATCGGTCTCCATTCGATGATGATGATCACGACGCGTCCGAATCTTTCGTTTCCTGTCGAATCTCGAGGTCGCGTCATGATCCAACTCCTTCTTCTCAACCACAGTCTTGCCTCGAAAGGGAAGGAGATCGCCCCAGTGCGATTTTCGGGCGAATCTGTATTGCATCTGACCTTGGGATTTCGGCACCGTCATGCGCTGTGTATGTGGTCGTCGTCGTCGTTCGCCTTCCGCTGCTCCTGCTGCAAGTCTCCCGTCCTCTTCTCCTTCTGACTTGTGGTCCGCATTCTCATCCGAAAGCTCGGAAGGAGCTGCACAGACGTCGATGAGGATGTGTTTGTGACGTTTCAGGGGTGGGAGGACGATTCGGGACCAGTGGTAGCTGGCACTGACAATGTCTCTGTCGGAGATGCCCTGCCGTTCAATCTCCTCCCTGGCAGTCTGACCGAGGACGTTTGCCTGTTGCATGCCGGGCCCATAGAGGTCAGGGAGAAGGGGTCTCGAGAGACCTTTGCGAATCAAGATGTAGCTATACGTCACATCCTCGCTATTTGACTTTGAATGTTTGGTCCGTTGCAGGAAATCGGGTCTCTGGAGACGTTGGGAAAAGTGACACCACTGTCGTCTGTTGGGCTGATGACCATGGAGGAACATGGGGCAAGCACCGTCGTGTGGACAGGGAGCAATCACATGAGCAGCTTCCGATCGTTTTGCAGCCTGACGGAGCAAGAGATGTCTCGCCCTGGCGACCTGTTCGAATCCCATCGGATGTCCGCGTTCCAACAACAAGAGGATGCCATTCGGCTCCAGACGCGCCCAGAGGTCTCGCACCAAGTCGTCCCTCTCCGACGGTCGACCCTTCACCTCACCGAGCAGATGTGGGGCGAGGATGACACTGTATCGATGGGCCTCGGGAGATCCCATCCGGTGATAGACCTCTGTCGATTCCCGATTGCTCTCTCTGCTCCACACCCGGGGAATCCGTGAACGGAGTTCATGCCCAGCTTCGATAATCGTCATCTCAGGCAGTTTGTCGGGGCGGTGCGGATTTTCGTCGCCAAAGACGTGGTTGAATGCCAACCCGGCCGTCCCAGGCCCGACACCGCAGTCGAGCACCTTTCGGGGTCTCCAGTCCCGGCCCAACCGTTTCCGAAGTTCCAAGAGGACTGGATAGACGGATGCATAGACCTGAGGCATCATCCCTGCGAGATAGGCATCGGCCTCCATCGACGTAAACTCCTTCGAGGTCGGCATGATCACCTGACTCGACCGACCCTCCGCTTTCGCCTGCAGTGCCTCGTAGAATCTCATTGCCGTCGTGCGGATCCCTGGTCCATGAGCGTCCCTCAAGACATCATTGATGGAAGCCCTGAGTGGTTCGGGCAGAGACGCCTGACCCGTCCGATTCGAGGCGAAGAGGGAGGCATTGTCGATCCCCTCACGCTCACCTTCCACTCCTTCCCCTGCATCTCTCTTGTCGTCGTCGTCCTCGTCGACACCTTGCTCCTGTGCCCGAACCGCAGCCTCCCAATCATCCACTGTCCCGAGCGACGTTCCTTGTCTCGGCAGCGCAGCTTGATGGAAGATCTGATCCGCCGAAGCTCTCGGTGGTGGAATCGGAGTAGTCGTGGCCAACGTTCGACATTGGCGTGCCACCAAGGCGCCAAATCGCCGCACAATCATGATACCTTGTTGGAATGCATATCAGCCTTTAGGCTTGCATCGTCGCCTCACCGCTTCTCGGGTGTGATGGAAAAAGAGCATGTTTGAATTGTCTCGACATGTTTCAAAATTTCCGCCCCATTCATGACGAAGATGAGGAAGCCACAAACCTTGAAATTTCAGCACAACACGACCATGCAACAATCAAGCAAAACTGTTCACAGAGGACGAACCGAGAATATAGTCTACGCATGACAAGAGTCCCCGTGGATGTAATTTTTGTTATATACAGCGAAAATCCAAGAAAAAAGTTTGAAATCACAAGTCAATCATGATTAGACGGACCTGAGAGATGGTATCAACCATCCTATAGCATCTTCTTCTTCTTCGACTCTGAAAATCCCATACACGACAGCATGTATCTTGGTCGTCATCCCTCTCACTTCTGACCCTTCTCAATCTCCTTGACAATCTCCTCGTAGGCCTCCTTGTACTCACCACTCGCAGACTCGTCCTTCTTCTTCCCACCCAGCTGGACCATGACCACACTCGTCGGCCTCTTCGTCCCACCAGCACCACCAAGTTCCTCCTTCGAGGGAGTGTAGATGTAGGGGATCCCATTGTCTTCACAGAGCACCGGCAGATGCGAAATCACATCGATCGGAGAAATGTCACCCGCGATGATCACCAGTCCGTGTTCCTTCTTCCTCAACGCCTTGACGACCTCCTTGACCCCTCTCTTGACATGTTTCGCTTTGGATGCCTTCTTTATCGTCTTGAGGATCTTCTTGTTCAATTTCTTTGGTGCCAGCGGAGTCGCAATCGCACACACAGTCTTGGATTTGACATCGTAGGAGTCCACCTCGCCACCAGCTTCCGTCTCCTCCACAGCGTCCACAACCTTCTTCTCCTTCTTTTCCTTGGTCTTTGCCATACTTCTTATTCTGAATCTCAGGAGATGGCGTGAGAAGACTGACAAGAGCGTGCTTTCGAATGCCCTGTCAAGGGGGAATATCGTAGCATTTTGGTCGTGAGCGTGCCTGAGCTAAAGCCACAAAAAGGAAAGTGGCGGTAGATATTGCCTCTTTAGGACTTGTTCGTGCCTCAGGTAGGAAAATCAGGCTCACTTCATCATATTCCAAGTGTATTGTTGAAGCATAGCAAAGATGCAATTTATCCGCTATGCAGGCATTACTAAGGGCGTCATCTATTCTTTTTCTTGTCTAAACCCTGCAATGATTTGTTGAGGTTGTCTGACACGCTGTCCTTGACATCAGAAACCTCAATGTTCTGTGCACTTGCGAGGTGAGGTTGCAGGGAGTCAGGTTCTGTAGACTCCGAATCAGAACGAGAATCATCTGCATTGCCTCCGCGCACTATACCCCATAGAACTCTCAAAATGGCATAAGACCATATGCAGATGAGTACTTCGAGCCCACTGAGCAGAGCAACAAAGATCCATGTGATGTTCCGGCCTGAGCCTTCCACAACAGCCTGGGCTCGATGAGCTCCAAGTATGACCTTTACCAGCAGATAATGGCGGGTAAATGCCCAGGTGAGCAGGAACAATACAAACGTCCCGTCGCATAATGTCTGATGTCCGGTATACTTGAGCATTTTGGCACTCTACATCCGTCAGTTAGCCGGCCGTCCATGTCTGAATCGAGCAGACGTCACTCACAGGCAGAAATATATCTGCGGAATCCATCAGAATAAGAATGACATTTCCCACACGAGTCGTGTGATATGTGTAGGATCCAATGAGAAGGACACTAGTGAGGATGTGATGTCCAAACATCTGCAGATAGTCCTTCCTCTTAGCTTCCAGATTTAGTGCAAGGATACATTGCAGCCAGAATGCGATTTGCATCAAGTAATACAACTTGAATATCGGATCTAGCCGTGTCTCGGGATAGTTTGCGTAGAATGCATTCAATTTAAGCCAATATGAAGAGTGGTAGAAAAAGTACTACAGACATGGTTAGCCAAATTCATCAATACGACAAATATTTGGGCTCGAGAGTGTTCCGGGCCAACATACCATGCCAGATGTCCAGGACGAAAGAGCAAAGGTCAATCCCCAGGCTTGTTCGGCAAATCTCATGAGAGCTTTACTTTTCCTGATACCCTGTGCTCGGCCGATGGGAATATAAACATAACTCATCATGAACGCTCGCAACATCGTAAAGACTAGGATGCCCGTGATGACGATATATAGATCCTCGGGTCCTTTTCCACATAATCCTTTATGTCCCTTCTTCGACAGAAAGCTGTACCATGGAGGACTCTCACAGTGCTGCAGCTCGAAGAATTTGCCTGTCAATGGTCGACTGTCAGGGATTGTCGAGTATAGGAATGCCACTGCAGCAAAAGCAATTGCTGGATATTCTACCTCTGGTCAATTCCAAGATCGTGACAAACGACAGTCACATACTGATCTGAAGGGCATTTATGCGTTCAAAGTCACGAACACTGTCGTTCCTCGTGATATCCCGTTTCGCGACAGCTCTAGCCATCCAATATGTATCGAGGACGTGCTCGACCGAGGGCTCTTTACGTGATCCACCTTGCAAGAGTCGTTATTTGTCGTAGAAGATCCACGACCTTGTATCCCAACAGTTCGTAATCCCTAGAAGTGGAAGAATTGAACAAGCTCGACCGTCATAAGATGCTTGTATGTGCAAACACGGAAAGGCAAACTTGGCTTGAAACTTGGTGGGTGCCGCCAATTCGTCTCGGAAATGCCGTGAGAGCAACGAGATGCAGCTTTCCTGCCACAGCTGCAGTGCATGAACTTTATCGAACTGCTAGAGCTGGCAGTGGATCATCAAGCGCTAGATAACATCACATAGACTAGTGGTAAACATGACTAGTTGACTACATAAAGTCTGCATGTTCTGAAAGCAATTCTGATATCCAACCATCAATCCTACGAGACTATTCCCACCGCTTGACAGATGGAGAACATCCTTGCTCGGACATCTGAATTCATTCGGTCTGAGAATGGCAAACTCGTATGCTGTGCTCTAGGAGCGAGCCTTGTCACTGCATCTGCCATCTACGGTGCTCAGAGTACCTCTTACAGGTACAAGACACGCCATAACCGGGCAGAGGCTATAGCTAACGCTAAACTCCCGCACGACACCGTGCAGTTGAATGCCGCAGGAGGTGAGGCTCGCAAAGGCTCAGACACGTCCGAGGAACTGATTCAAGAACAATTGTCCAGGAACTACCTCTTCTTTGGTGAAGAAGGCATGCGGAGGATAAGAGGGAGCTTTGTGGTCGTGGTGGGTGTCGGTGGAGTCGGTTCCTGGGCGACTACCATGCTAGTCAGGTCCGGGGTGGCGAAAGTGAGGATAATCGATTTCGATCAGGTCACTCTATCGTCCCTCAATAGACATGCGGTAGCTACACATCAGGACGTTGGATCGCCCAAAGTCCTCGCTCTGAAGGCATACTTGGCGAAAGTAGCACCTTGGGTACAGATAGAGGCTCGCAACGAGCTCTTTCGCAAGGAAGATGCCAACGAACTGTTGGAGACTTGGGAAGGCTCCAATCACAAGCCCGATTTTGTGATTGATGCAATAGACAATATCGAGACGAAGGCAGATCTTCTGGCCTATTGCCACAGACACAAACTTCCAGTGATTGCCAGCATGGGCGCAGGCTGCAAGTCAGATCCAAGCAGGATCTTCATCTCTGACATCTCCAACACGAATGAGGATGCTCTCTCACGGGCCACACGCCGTCACCTCCGACTCCGTGGGATCAAAGAAGGCATTCCGACAGTCTACTCCATTGAGAAACCCGGTCCAGGCAAGGCCCAATTGAAACCTCTGGACGAAGCCATCTATTCTTCCGGTAGCGTCGAGGAATACGGCATCTTGCCTGACTTTCGAGCGAGGATTCTCCCCGTACTCGGCACCATGCCGGCAATCTTTGGCTTGACTCTCGTCACCCATGTCCTCACCACTCTGGCCGGATACCCAACAGAACCGATATCAGGCAAAGGCAGAAAGAGCTTATACGAGTCCGCCTTGAAGGACTTGGCGAAGCAAAATGAAGCAGAGGGACAAGGTGCCAAGATTCCACTGACGACAGACGACATTGCCTTCTTGATCGAGGAACTAGCGTCCGGCAAAAGTATCCTCCCACCTCACTTTCCCCAAAAACTCACACTCGTCAAGCACGATCCAAAACGTTGCCTCTCAATCGACAACGTCCTCGTCCTTACCAAGGACGAAGCCAAAGCTCACATTGTCCATATCTTCCAAAACAACGAGCCCCTTGAGGAATTTTACGGTGCAGAACAAAGACGAGGGATTGTCGAATTCTTGGCTCGAGGGGCAGCTCTGCAAAAGATCAGGACAGCCTAACTAATGTCTTGAAGTCAAATGGCTTGGAATGCTGCAACTCTAGCAAGGCGTCTCGCTAAACTCTGACAAGAGTCGTTGCCAGCAGATATAGTCGATTTGCCCGAAAAGTAATCCTGGAAGGAATTCGAGGAGGACATAAGCAAGCTCGATGGCCGTCTTGCAAAGGTTTCATGGGATTTCTTGCGTCTTTCAGCTCTATCTTGAACATTATAATAGTTCTTGAGTACTCTGAATGCAGATTCACCAGATGGAAAGTTCACGGAAGGCAGTAATTCCGTTACGGGGAAACTTTTCAAAGATCACATGAGATCAACAGCATTTTATATATATACTTCTCTTGATACGTATTGCTAGAAAGGTGACGATATAGAAGAATACACAGAGAAAGTTTCATCAAGTCCATCATGTGCCTCGCGATTTCAAGCTTCGACCAGATCGAAGGGTGGCGCCACCAGTGAGTCGCGAACAATAGACACTTTGATTCGCTTTGACTTGCGATCCATGCCGTGCTCTGACATAATTGAAGCAGACTCCGGCGCTTGCACCTGCTTCTCTTGAGACGTCGTCGTGAGTTCCTCATCGAGCTCATCCTCGTCTGTTGTTGAGCACTGTCGTGTGTGGCTTTCTTCAGTCTGATGCTCAAATTCGTGATCTATGTTTGGCTCTTCTGGATTTCGTGTGGAGTGCTTCCGCTTTTGATTTGTGCCTGCAACAATGGGAATGCTATCCTTTGAGAATACAGCCCCAATTGCTTCCGTCTGTGACGCTAGGCTTCCCATCTTTTGTCGCTTGTTCATGTCATAAGAAGAATCCTTGGAGGAATCGTCCGTTGGCCGCACCATGGAGCTTTCTGGCACCAGGATCGATTCCTCTTCAATACCAGGCAGTATCACTGAGTACTTTGGGAGGGGTTCTGCCTCAGTATATGCCACTAAATTTCGGCGCACGGTAGATGATAATAAGGAGGTGCACAATACTTTACAAGGATCAAAGTATTCTCGCATAAGGCGTGCTTCGACACTGGCGTTGCGAACAACCTGGTACTTTTGATTACGTTGATTACCTTTTTTGGAGCCACCAGGTTTATTTGTGATTCGCCGGATCCATCCTTCTTGTACCAATCTTTGCAGAATGCTAGTGGCTGTTCGGAGGTCTTTCACTCCGATAGACTCTCCAAATTCCTTGGTCGTGTTACAGGTATAACCATTACTCCATAGATCGTGCAAGGCTCGTCGCATGATTGAGATTGACCTGACAGTCTCTAATTCATCGCTATCGCGTATTCGGCATGTGTAACAATGATGTTGATAGCCCTCTTCGAGGACGGAATCCATATATCCCTGTGCAATCAGGCACTGTATCTTCGAAGTATCAAATACTTATTTACATAGCATGGTAAATGCGACCAGCCGTGGCAATTGTCACATTCGACCATGATACCATCCTCGGACTGATCGCCACACTCGCAAGTGACCACTTCAGTGACTTTTTCAGCGGACTGCTCGTTGTCCGTCGTGCTGCATGGGGCACAGGTTTGCAGGTCATTCAGGGGGCCTTCGTGCACCATCAGGGTATTTTCCAGAGATAGCTTGTCATATCTGACGTCGATAGCGTCTACCGACTCAGGAGTCAAATTGAATCCTGGTTCTTTCATACATGCCGAAGGGGCAGTCATAGACTGCTCATGACGAGGACCGTCCATATACTCGGATTTGTGTAATGTCGAATATTGTGTGAGAGCTTGTGTGGCCTGGCTAGGTGTCTCCTCTACCAAAACCATTTCCTGATCCGTCGCTTGTTGACTTGGGCGCATCAAGACATCCTCGAATGACGGAGGAATCTGAAACGTAGACGGAATATACTCAATATGAGGATTATTTACCTTACAAGCATGCTTTGCATTGTGCTCAGCATCCCATAGTCTGACATCCCTAATTCTATCTGCATGTTCTTCCAGATCGCAGATTGTCGTGATCTTGATGGTACAAGCATGATGACCAGTTTTCAGAGTTCCGATTTGCTGATCATGCGGTCGATCATTCTCATAACGTGTAACGAAGCGAGCTGCCTCAAATTTGCTTGCTGCACGGAAACCTGGCGGCTGATAATCGTCCGGGGTAGATTCCGTAAAGAACAGTCGGATGGAAAGAAGTTTGCTCTTGTCTTCCGGTAGAGGAGCTAGACTCTGTGTCATCGCAATCAGTTGTCTGAATAGTTGTTGCATATTTCTTTTTGCGGCATCTAAGGGCATAGAAGAGGTTGATGTTCCTCGTTTCGTGTCCTTGATCAGGAGTGAAGGAGATTGATTTTGACAGTATGAGAATTGGAAAGTATAAGCCTCATGTATGTTATTCGGTTCATGTAGGTCTATTGAGATGCTGAATATTACAGACATGAGGTAATTTTTACTCAAAGCATCAAATACCCCAGTCTCCTACAGTGATCAGTGCTAGAGCACAATTCAATTTGAGAATTTTACAAGGTAATCGAGCAGTTCGTTGACCTCTGTAGACGAATTTCTACGGAGACGCATTAGTCGCTGGCCTGTGTCCATTGAGCCATGCTTCTTTCCTGTGACTACTGAAGCGGCGGTGTATCTCTCTTCAAGAAAGTCTTTGTCAGGAAATATGCCACGTAAATAGGATATGCAACCGAAGGACGCAGAGAGCATGGTCTGCACCAACTCCTGGGAGACCTTCTGCTTTAGTCTTCCGGGCAATGTCACAGAAATGAGATACCTTAGATGATACTTTGGTATCAACGTTCGTTCTTTGAAGCTACACTTACTCAGAATGCCATGTTTGCAAAGATTTTAAGAAGCGGACTTCTTACCTGAGTTGTCGCTGCCATATTGTGCTTTTGCGAGATGCATCGAAAGGCTGGAGAGATCAAGGACGAGGACAAATAGTGGATATCCTGTGCTCCTGATCATTCCAATTCGTGCGGGAACTATGTGTTGCCTTCCTTGCGAATTTTTTCAACTGATCATCACAACAAGAATCAAAGACCACGCGAAATCGAGACGAGTATTTGAGCCTGTTTTGACATTCATCGTAATGTACCGTAGCTCGTCCGATCGCTTTCAATGTCATGAACATGGTAGTCCATGCTCGTTTGGCAGATTGTTCGATAATGGTATTCACTTGTGTTCAAGGTCAACAATTTGATCTGTTGGATCTCTTCTCCTTCTGACAGACTTGAAAAGTAAATTATCATGTTATTGATGCTAACGCTGGCCGCCTCTGGCTGGAAATTCTAATCTTTCATGGTGAGCACATCGTCATAGCGATTTCCGATGATCGACATCTATGGGATCCTCCAGTGTATAGGAATTTGTGCCTACACTTGACATGCTGTCACTCCTATTTGCCTTTTGCGAGAGATGTTCCGAACGTCGACGCTTCATTCGCATATTCATCTCGGCCCTGATCTTTTCACTGACCAGACTGAGATCAGTAGACCCATTTTCTGCTTGAAGGTTAGACATCTGTACGACGGAAATCCCATTTGTATGGCTAGTGCGTCGAGAATGTGAACCTCTCGATGGCGGTGCAGTGGAGAAGAATGGATGCGGCGCCCCATTGGTCTGAAAAGAGTCGCCGGTAGGAGAGATCGCTCCAGATGAATTCGGCGTCACCGACCGTGTCAGAGTGGGTGTTTCAAAAGCCCTATGTTCAGATTGTCCACTTAAGGATCGTTTGTGTTCTGGATGTTTTTCGATCATGTACTCCGGCATCGCTATGACGCGGGAGGAATCAAAATCAGGAAAGATTTCAGGTCCCATGGTATTGATCAGGTAGATCAGCTCCTCCGTCAATGCTTCACGTCTATCTTGAAGCTCCTCGAGTACATCAACCTTTGTGACGGATAAAAGAAGTGGTCGTAAAGATTTGTATATATCCATTCCGATCTCGCCAAACCGTAGTGCCGAATAGGTGACCATCGGAAGTAGAATCATGGTAATCGCTGGAATGGTCCACAAACCCCAGTCGTGCCTAACGAACTCAGGCCCAAGCTCGAAGCGGTGCGCCAAATACGTGCCTGAAACCGCATAGAATATATACAGTAGTGGAGCACACACCATAGCAACAAGTAATTTCCACGTCGCTAGCACATCGCGAGCCTGAATCTTCACACTACTGCCGGCTAATGCTTCGGCGGCCTTTTTCTTCGAGATCAGTTTGGTCGCCACAAAGACGGGCCCGAAGAGCAGCACGCCAGGCAGACTGCCTATGGCGAGCAGTAACAGCTTCGCAGATCTATAGCACAACAATGCCAGTACTTGCAAAGGAGATAGTTTCAGATTCGTCAACTGATGGTCCTTGATGCCCATGAGGTAAAGCTCGCGATTGTATTGAAGCACGTCATCTTTCAGCTTCTTCACGCGAGGATCGTCCTTGAAGTGCTTGTAACCGGTGATGAAACGTCTGTTCAGCTCGACTACACTCTGCAATGGCAACTTTCGGTGTGCTGGCTTGTATAATCGTCGTGCAGCCTGAATGACCATCAGAGTCTCGTAATCTTCAGCTTGTACAGTGACACTTGATAAAGCATCGTATATCATGTCCAACAATTCCTTGGTTGCTTCGCGCTTCGTTTCACTATTTGCATACATAGCGACAAGCTTCTTAGGCACTTCCAGTGGGGAGCCGAATTCTATTACTGCCCTCGAGCGAAAGCGATGAGCGTGAAAATAATTCATTCCGCAGGGAACTATTCGAAGGTCACAATCTGGGTTCTGTACCAGTGCGCCCAAGGCCATAATAGCGACACCTGCTTTTAGTGGTAGCAGCTCTGTCCTGTCGTGGGAGCCACCTTCAGGGAAAATCCCAACACATCCACCCTGATTCAACCGATCAAATACCTGGCTGTAAACTGCGCTCTGATCAACTTTCGGAGCCACTTTATACGGTGTGCCACCATCTTTGGTGAGTAAGCCAAGCGCCTTGAGACCTTTAAACTCGCGTTTCAACGTCAATTTGGTGTCGCTTTCAATTGAAACAATTTCTGCAGATCCAGTCGTTTCGCCTGGAAGGACGATCAGTGAGCCTGGCTGAGCAGCTCTCGTAAATTGTGTGCCGATACCAGAAAGCTTGAGAGGTTCCATCACGTCCTCCAGGATGACGCAGCCTTTGCCCGTGACCTGTAGGTCTTGTGCACGACTCACAGAGATGCCACCGACAGCGGCCGCAACAGTACCAATGAATTGTCTCCGCATAGATTTTTCAGCAATCAAGAAGGAAATTCTGCGACCTGCTTCAAGCCGCACTTGTCTCATGAGCAGGAGAGGATCAACGAACTAATGAGGTTAGCTTGCACTTTCAAAGACGCTTCGACAGACATACCTGATTCGCATGCGGCGCTGCAACAAAGATTATGGCGCTCCTTCTTGGCACTTTGTAAGAACCCCTTGTTTTGACTTCTCGAAAGAACAAATCAATGAGAACTATATAGATCAGTTTGTGCCTGACATGCAGAAAATGTGGTAAGACTGACGGCTCAAAGTCCATAATATCAGGTCATACAGCCAAGGCACAACCTGGCGTGTACCAGTGGGCATCACCTGCGGTATGCTTTTGGCTTGTGTGTGTGATCTGTCCAGGGCGGTCGCAATATGGGTGACTAAAGTGATCGATCTTCGTACGGTGATTTCGGGAACGGATGTCTACTTCTTCCACTATCAGTCTGACTTGAAGGACTCCAGCGATGATGTGATGTGCGTCCGTGAGCACGCTCCCTGAATGCTTTAGCAGCACTGGATGTGTCTGGAAATCTGGGGAGTTTGGGGTCAAAGCAGCCACGTGTGTCCCAACTGCCAGAAGTTCAGGCGAGCTTTTACCCGAGCTTTGTGCGCAACGATGACGAATTGGTGCATTGGAGGACGGTATACAAGTAGGCTTGCGCCCCTCGAATGATCACGACCTTTGCGGGGGTGAATGCATCGGTCGTCTATGAGCTTATTGTCTACCGCCAACCTGCAATTGCTGCTGCCGGAGTAGCTGGCACAAATATGCATCCACCCAGAGTTGGCTTGCTCCATGGCTCACATGATGGATGCGACGTCCAGATTCTTTATCAATTAGCTGTGTACGATCTGTAAGACCTTCTCATTTGGCACGCTATACTCATTGCACAACGTTTGGAAGAGCTCCAACTTGAGTGCAAGTTGATCACGGATTTCCTGCCCAGCTTTACACGATAAGCATTGTCTTCCATTTCCACACCCATAGCACTTTCCGATTCTTCTCCATGTTGCAAAAACCCCAGAAGCACGAAAGTACGAATAACATCATTGCGATGTCTGATCTTGCAACTTCTTTCCAAATCCATGGCAGGCCATGTGGGAAACTAAAATAGAGATGGGAACAACGCCACCAAGCAGATCTGCTTCATCAATACCCGCTTACAAGGCTTCTCGGCCCCTCGATTGGCATCAGGCAGTCAGCGCGATTTCATGTTCAAATATGGACAACATTGCGGGTATCTCGAAATTCGAGCCATCCTTTCCCTCGACGGAAGCACTGAAGTCTTGGCGTCAAGAGGGAGACAGTAGCAACTCGGAGATCTTATAATCGGATGCTGTCCCGTTGCACAATCTGTATTTGACAGCACAATCTGTGTCAATCGTGCCGAGACATCTCCGTGCTCGAACTGTTTCCTAAGTCGCCAAAAGAAGCTGCTTTCTGGCTTGCTCTGGACGCGATATTGCAGAAGACTTTGATTCTCAGCACAGTCCGTCCGCCATGTCGCGTTTCACCAGATTCGTCATCATCACCTCACTGATGCTATTCTGTCTGTATGTGTTCTATCCAGATTCAACAGATGTACCCAGCCTATCTTCCACGGCAGAGACCTTCGTGCCAGAGAAGCCCGTCCATCCAACAGCATACGAAAAACCCCTCGACACGAAGGAACAAAAGTTGAAAGCAAACTCGGTTGATGATACGAAAATAACAGCAATAATTGCAGCAACCTTTGGCACGGATCCCCTTCGTAGTTCGTTGTCGAAGCTATTCCCTTACAAAATCAATTCGGTCTTTCCGAGCTTCATCTGGCAGACGTGGAAGAACACACCGGCTGATGCAGATTTTCCTTTTCGAGCACCTGAAGCAACTTGGTCCGAGGCTCATCCTGGCTATATCCATGAGGTAAGATGTGCAAAATACGAATGCAGAAGAGTTTGCTCAGACACTCTCTCTGTACGGCTTTCTTGGAAGTTACAGCTGACAAAGTAAGGTAGTGACAGACGAAGTGGCTGCTCTATTGATAGCACATCTTTACGGAGACATACCGGATGTCATCGAGGCATACGAAGCACTTCCAAAGGCTATCCTGAAAGCAGATTTCTTTCGATACCTGATTCTACTGGCTCGTGGCGGAATCTATTCAGACATCGATACAGAAGTCATCCTGCCGGCTTGGGAATGGGTACCGATGGAGCTAGTGCGGGACAGGTACGGCTTGGTGATTGGTATCGAGGCCGATCCGGACCGTCAAGACTGGGAACAATGGTACTCTAGACGAATCCAGTTCTGCCAATGGACAATCCGCAGCAAGCCCGGTCACCCAGCTCTCGTCGAAATTGTGGCCATGTTGACGGAAGCCACGCTTGAGCGCAAGCGAGAGGGCAATCTGCTCAATGATGGCCTTCGAAGTATTGTCGAGTGGACGGGGCCGGCGATTTGGACCGATGCTATCTTCAAATATCTGAATTCGCCCATAGCAGCAATTCATGGGGCCAGTGTCGATCCGCCCCTCTCCGGAAATTATTCGTGGAAGGATCTGACTGGGATGACAGAGGCACGGCGGATCGGTGATGTTATCATCCTACCAATCACCGGCTTCTCACCCGGTCAGGGACACATGGGATCACAGGATTTCGACGATCCCCATGCCATGGTCAAGCACGATTTCGAGGGCACATGGAAGCCTGAGAGCGAGAGAATGAAGGAGGAAAAGACTGATGCCGACAACTCGTGAAAATTTCCAAAGATATGAGACCGGCATGCTTCCTCGAGGAAATGGCAGGATCGTCGAAGCCGTAGCTTCTACGGGATATTTGAAACAGTATTCATGGAAATGTCTCATCAACACAGGCATTGTCACATGCACCACAGTGTCATGATACGGAAGTGAAGGAAGCATGGATTTAATTTGGACTGAAGTTATCTAGTAGCGTTGCATGGCCTAGTAATGCAAAGTCTTATGCATTCAGGATTCCGATCAATTCTCCGTTTGAGATTGCTCGTAATGCGAATCTTCACCTTAAAAGTACTGGACAGAGCCATTATGTAATGTTGTGAGCTGACTGCGTACGTCGGCCGGACTGTACGCAGAGACGTCGAGTTGCAATGAGAGAATGTGGACGACTCGATAAAGATCATGATGCGCAATGTTCTAGTGCGCAGACCATGTTGTCTCAAAGGCTGTTTTGGGCAGAAGGACAGAGTTTGACAAATTCCTCGTCTGTGCCCCTGTTTTGCCAAATCACTCTGGGTCTGAACTCGATTCGCGCAGTCATGAGGGAGAGATTTCCTCCGCTGAGCAGGTTGAGATGTTTCTTCTCGATGCGTTCCGGAGCATCTCAGGTATCAGAAGTTCCTCGTCACCCTTCTTGTCGCTTGTGGTCTTCCCACGACACAGTGGTTTCCCTCCTTCGTCTGGTGTATCGCAAGCGAAAGGATGTCGCATGCTGCCATCTTCCAAGACGAGCAACGAACGTCTCAGGTTGCGATCATCCAATTCTCGCAAGCGCTTCCGAGCGATGAGCTCGAGGTCTTGGAGATCTTTCCTATATCTGGCCAGTGCTTCTGTGAGGTACTGCATGCCGAGGCCCTACACTCTTGCTGTGATTTTCGAGTGCCTGGAAAGAGTGCCTTTTTATGCCCATGCCATCGTCTCGAGCGATGTGCTCCGTGGCGACAGGAAATCGAGTCCACAGAGAGACGTCTTTGAAGGATGTCAGGTAGAGATCCGCGGATGTTTCTGGTGTGCCAAGACGAAGTAAATCCGCGCATGGCCTTAAGCGAGAGGCCGCCGCATAAAGACACCTGTTTGTAAATCAAGGAAAGCATCGTGCCCCTTCTGCATCCCTCAGGGAGAATGGGCGATAGAAGGTTGGGCAAAGCGGGTCGATCCCCCGGGAATACGTCTGCGGAGGCTTGACGGAAGAAGTCCATTGCCCCACACGCAGGCGATAAGCGAGAATGCATTCACCGATCATGCATGTGACTGCAGTGGGACTTTATTCTAGCAGAAGATTCCCAAGTCCTTTCTTTCTGCATGGGTCCAACTGAGAGTCTTCCTTTGCACTCTGGCTGTCTGTCTGTCTCAAGATGACCTGCTGTTCACGACGCATCAAGTGCCATGATCCTCTCCCGTGGCCATTGTCCAAAAGACCTGTGTTCTCTGCCACGCCACACTCACTTTCATCTCTTTAGGACAGTTCTGGACGACTGTATAGTTGGGAGCCAATCTTGTCGCTCCTCCCCTGGAGTACCTGAGAATTCCTTCCCCAGACATCCACGGTCTGTTCTAAGCCTGTGAGAGGCAGGAATGAAAGTCGAGGGCCGAGAAGGGCTGGCAGAAGCAAGGGTCATCCCCCTTCCCGTGCGAGGGGCCAACTTTCTCCCACAGACTCAATCAACTCAGCCAATCAAATCCCACACATGCAATCAGAAAAAGACAACACTCCTCCTGCTCCTCCCTCACCCACCACATGCACACAACATCCTCCAAGGTTGACTTCCTTGGCGATGCCTTGCATATAGACCTGCGAGAGTCAACACGCTCTGCTCACTGCCCTCATCTCGCATCCTCGCCCACCCGAGTTCATCAGCGAATCTCTCGACACTCGTTTCTCACACACAGCATAAAGCATGAAGGCTCTAATTCTAGTGTATGACGACTCCTGCTAAGCATGGGCAAGTTACTGACTATTGATCTAGCGGTGGATTCGGTACGCGTCTTAGGCCACTGACTCTCACGCTGCCAAAGCCGCTCGTCGAGTTTGGCAACAAGCCGATGATTGAGCACCAGGTCGAGGCTCTTGCGGAAGCCGGTGTCACGGACATCGTTCTCGCTGTGAACTACCGGCCCGAGATTATGGTCGCGGCACTCAAGAAGTTTGAGGAGAGGTACAGTGTCAAGATCACCTTCAGTGTCGAAACCGAGCCATTGGGCACGGCTGGACCCCTCGCCCTCGCTCGAGAGATCCTCGCCAAGGACGACTCACCCTTCTTCGTCCTCAACTCGGACGTCATCTGCGACTACCCCTTCCAGAAGCTTGTCGACTTCCACAAGGCCCATGGCTGCGAGGGCACAATCATCGTGACCAAGGTCGACGAGCCTTCTAAATATGGTGTCGTCGTTCACAAGGCAGATTCGACCGTGATCGATCGCTTCGTCGAGAAACCGGTCGAATTCGTTGGTAACAGGATCAATGCCGGCATCTACATCTTCAACCCCAGTGTTCTCGACCGGATCGAGGCGAAGCCGACATCGATCGAGAAGGAGACTTTCCCGGCCATGGTCGCAGACTCGCAACTCCACACCTTTGATCTCGAGGGATTCTGGATGGATGTCGGACAGCCCAAGGATTTCCTTTCTGGCACCTGTCTATACCTTACATCGCTCTCACGACGGAATGCAGACAAACTGTCGAAGGAATCCTTCGTCTACGGTGGAAACGTCCTCGTCGACCCTTCGGCCACCATCGGCAAGAATTGCAGAATCGGTCCAAACGTCGTCATCGGCCCAAATGTCAGAATCGGCGACGGCGTCCGTCTCCAGCGATGTGTCCTCCTCGATGGCTGCGTCGTCAAGGATCACGCCTGGGTCAAGAGTTCCATTGTCGGATGGCACTCATCTCTCGGTCGTTGGTCGAGACTGGAGAATACCTGTGTCCTCGGAGACGATGTCACCGTCAAGGATGAAGTCTACATGAACGGAGGTTCAGTCTTGCCTCACAAGACGATCGGCGCCAATGTTGAGAGTCCTCAGATTATTATGTAGGGTCCTTTTCCCTCTCAATCCGCCACGTTCAGCACATCATTCAGCACAGACATTTACATACAATCAAACACGAAGCAGGGTACTCCTGTAGAGAAATTCAATACGCACAGCAGGGGAATCTTTAGAATCAAAAAATCATCTGGGGGAACAACGGGAGTGCTGCTTGAGGAGTCGTTTTATTTTTTCTTTCCGTAGCCCACTCTGTCTAAAAATTCTACTTCTCAACCGTGCATTGCGGAAGAAGACAAGGATCAGATTTCCAAGTCCATATATATCATATCACAACACAGTGGCATGGTCGGAATCATGCGCACATGCAAGATCATCATTGAAGCAGCAGCCATGAATGTTTTTTATCAGCAAAGGAGCAACCATGAATTTTTTCATTCTCATCGGTTCTCTTGCTGCATTTTGGATGATGAGATGAAGTATAGTATATATCTGCGCCAACGCTAATCTCTTACACTGATTGCTTCCGATCCACACTGCCCTGAATATCCGACGGGGCACTACCATTTAGAAGTGAGTGGATTCACGAGCGGTGGAATCTCATTATACCGAGTCACCATCTTTTCATGATTCACGAGTCGATAATCACCCGTCCCCGTCGCTGCTGAGCTCTTGAACGGACTGTCATTGCCGCCCTCGACTGTCGTATCAGTCTGCAGACCACTCCACCATTTCAGGATCGACAAGACTCGCGTGTCGTCGATCCGGATCGGGGCCTCAGAACGGTACTTGGACTCCACGAGGTCGACCCAGTCCCTTTGCACGCTGCCTTGCGGTGCACGAACCTGTCCGCCTCCGTTGATGCAACCACTCTCGCACGCCATGATTTCAATGTAGGCATAGTCCGCAACAGCAGTCGTGGTCGTCCTCGATCGACGAGCTCGACGGGTACTCGAGTCTGCGCTTGTTCCAGGTGCCAGTTTCTGACAAAGAGAGGTGATTTGACGGAACCCATAAGCCTGGGCAAATGTCAACAGAGGCTTGCCGGAATCATCGAGCAATTCAAACTCGGTGGGTCTTGGAGTCCTCTGACGGGTGACTTTCACATGAGGATTGTCTTCTAGGGAAGGGGAGATGTCCATGTCGAACAGCGCTTTTGCTGCAGTCACCATGATGTATGCCAGATACCCACCACTCGAGCTTCCTTCCTGACGACCAGACGGTGGACCAAAAGATCGGTCGGAATCTTCCGGCAAGGACAAGAAGTCAATACCGGCAGTGGTCATCATCGAGACTACCTCGGCCGAGGTGATGACCGTGTCGACATCTCGCACCTCCTCCACCATGAACTCTTGTCTCGAGGCCTCCAGCTTCTTGTCGAAGCAGGGCATGATGGCAACGTGGTAGACATCGCCTCTAGTGATGTCTTTTTCTCGACTGAGGACATCTTTGAGCATCACGCCCGTCATCTGTTGAGGGCTTCTGACTTTCGAAATGGTCGGAATCAGTGTCGATTTTTGTTTTTCAGCATAGCAAATCCAGCCCGGACAAGCACTGGCTAACAATGGACCAGAGACGGACTTGTCTTTATAGTAATCGAGAAACTCCTTACCTGATTCATAGAGTGATACTTCACGACCGATGTTTGTCGACAAGACTTGACTGAATCCCAAGCTCTTGAGCAATGTCGAGAGCTTGCCAAAAGCGGAATCGAATGAAATTCCAAAGGAGGCAGCAATGGATGAAATGGACTGCGGACAGACCGAGGCCACCATGATCTTCTTCTCGGCGGCCTTCAAGGTTGCTTCGACCTCGCTCCAGCTCTGTAGTCCAATCAGCACAGACTCGGCCGTTGTCACACAGCCAGAGCAAGCCAGACAGTCGTTCAAACTGATGGAGGCGGTCTCTAGCTGTGTTTGTGTGCCGTCCTTCGAGACCTCCCAGTGCACTCCATTGTCAATCTTGATTTCAGAATCGAGGTTCGTCTTTATGATTTCGACAGGTTTGATGCAGTCCTGCGAGGGCAGGAAGAAGTCATTCAGTGCATCCTCGCTCAACAGTGGCATGGGGCGAGCTGATTGTGGCGTTCAGCAGGCGATGAGTGAATGCGATTCTCTGAGATTATTGATGCAGGTTGATATAGAGATGGGAGCGATATTTTGAGAATGAAAAGAACTCTACTAAAGCTGTCGCAACCTTGGAAGCAGTAAGGTCGTCCATATGATAGTTGCACATGAACTTTTGTGAGTAAGCGGCGAACGAAATTGGACGCCACATCTCCACGCCACAACTACCGAATCAGAGCGATAGAAGCTAGAAGGCCAATTGCAGAGATGCGTCTTGATGGCACGACCTGCTGGTAGCCATTCTCCAGTGCTATACTCGAGTAGACATCCATACTATAGCTCGTAACACGATGGACATTAGTTCTGAATCTTCTCGTGCGTGGTGAATATACTCTCAGGTAGTCGAGCTGGCCTGGACTCCTGTGGCAAAGTTCCCATGCTATGTAGACGTCTTTACTCAACCAATGTCGGTCAACGGAAGACCGAGTGGATAACGACCGTTGGTCTTGAAATTCATGCACAATTATCTACCAAGAAGAAACTCTTCTCACTGGCACCCAACCGGTTTGGTGGGGAAGTGAATACAGATCTGGCCCCCTTTGATGTAGCTCTGCCCGGGTCCCAGCCCGTCATCAATCGAGAGGCCATCTTCTTGGCTGTGAAGGCAGCTCTGGCATTTGACTGCCAGATCAACCCGGCCTCAACCTTTGATAGAAAACACTACTTTTACCCCGATCAGCCGGCAGGATACCAGATTACGCAGAATTACAACGCTCTGGCAAAGTCAGGAAATTTCACGGTTTTCGAGAGGGATGGCTCTGGGCAAAAGGCTCCTATCGAGATAGGAATCTCACAACTTCAACTTGAACAAGACACTGCGAGGACGACCTATTTCGACAGTCCTCCGCAATCTCTCATAGATCTAAACAGAAATGGGGCACCACTGATAGAGATTGTAACGACCCCCTCTATACCGTCCGCGTCGGCAGCGGGAGCGGCATTGAGGAAGATCCAGTCCACACTGCGTACAGTTCAGGCCAGTGAGGCAAACATGGAAGCCGGGGGGATGCGTTGTGATGTCAATGTGTCAGTCACGACGGATGCAGATCGTCACTTGGGTCCCTCTCGGCGTGTCGAGATTAAAAATCTGGCAAGCGGTCGCATAGTGACAGATGCCGTCCTTGCTGAAGCCTCTCGTCAGATTGCCGTCCTGGAGGCTGGCGGGGAAGTAGGCAAAGAGACCAGAGGTTACAATGTCGAGAAAAAGGAGACCTTCTTGATCAGGTCGAAAGAGTCTGCGACGGATTACAGGTATATGCCTGAACCCGATCTACCGATCCTCAAGCTGCCACACTCTTACATTGAGGAATGTCGAGCCACCTTACCTGAATTACCGGATGCTCAACTCGATCGCCTGACGACTTCGCCATATAGTCTGCCACTAAATGATGCACGAGTATTGATGGCCGACCCGACATCGGCCTCTTTCTACGAGGCAGTCTTACTGGACCTCGGGCCGAGTGGGAAGAAGCCGAGAATAGTTGGGAACTGGATCGTCCATGAATTGTTTGGTCGGCGGCGCATCATGGAAGAATCAGGAAAGACTGCATCTGATGTCAGTGTCTCTCAGTTGTCGTGCCTCATTCGTATGATCCTCGAGGAAAAGATCAACGGCACAGCTGGCAAAGTTGTGCTGCAGGCAATTTTGGACGGAGACAGCCGAACGACAGCAGAGATAATTGCCGCCAAACAATTGATGCAGAAGCACGATCCTGGCTTCATCAAAGAGGTCCTCTTGAGGATGATGGAGGAGCACCAGGTACAGGCCAACAAATTCCGAGCAGGCGATCTCAAGATTAGGAAATGGTTCGTTGGTCAAGTCATGCGTGAGACGAAAGGGTAAGCTCAAGAGCATCATGAAAAGTAGGCTGAAACTGACAGTACAGGCGGGTCAAAGCACTAGAAGTCGAAGCAGTACTTGACGACATGAGTGCATAGTTCCTCAGATTTTTCTAGCTTGCAAAGGCTTTCAATTGGGGCCTTGTCCTTTGTTCTGGAATTTCTTTTTCATGTTTTTGGCCTGGTGATATGCAATCCAGGAAATCAGAAAAGAAGTCTTTTTCATTGCTAATTAGCTGTTATCACGCTACTGCTCGCTAATGTTCTTGCTGCTGTATGCCAGTCGTATAGAGATTTCTATCAGTCTTCCTTGATAAAGCGCAAGATTGCTTTTGCCACGATCGTGCCATCATGTTCATGATGGCTGGTTTCCTTTGCCTCTGCAGCCTCTTCTTTGTCCATGAGATCTTTCTCGACTCGCACATCCAAATTGGCGTTGACCATCTGCTCATCGAAAGCCAGATGGCCCTGTGTTGTGAAGAGACGTTGGGCGATATAGAGACCTTGGATCTCGGTGTGATTGGAGGTCGCCCAGACTTCGCAATCCTTGGGTGCCTTGACGACTCGATCGGAATGCATCTGATGCAAGGAAATCTTTTTATCTTTCGTGTCGAAAATCTGTTGTCCATGCTCCGTCAATTCAAGCTCGGTGAGGGATAATTCCCAGTCTTTGCCAGCTTCCAATTCACCTCCGAGCATACGAGCCAATATTTGGTGCCCGAAACAGACACCCGACATCTTGAGATGAGAATGTGTCTCCCATGTCTGCTTCAGCCACGACACCAGATTCAGTATCCATTCAGTCTCTTCGTCATGAGCATCGAACTTGGAACCGGTGATGATGAGACCATCTATCTCATCCAAATTTTCTGGATATTGACCCTCGATGACGTATGCCGATGTGACCTTGACATCAATCGCAGGCTTCAATTGTCTGCCTGAAGAGACGAAGAGTTCCTCAAAGACTTTGCCGTAGGAATTGTGCTCGGATTCGCCTTTGGCTGGAGTATCTGTCTCCAACACGCATATATGCAAGCTAGTCTTGGACATGTTCAATCTGGAAAATTCAAACACGTTCCCAAGGTGAGGGTTTCATGATTCAAGCACGTCTTGGCATACGCTCTAAGGACCTGAGTCTACCGGAGTATGGAACAATGCGACTGGCTATGACCTCATCAGCGCTATGGCTTATTGCTTAGCATCCCGCTACCTGCGCAATTGCATGCTCCCATTGGCCCGATGTACGCTGGCGCGGTAGAAGGACAAATCTTTCTCCCATCACGGGGTTCTTGAGCAGCATGCAATATAGCAACATTCTACTCAAGCAGAGTAAAGGAGAACTTTAGAGACTGCCGATAGCCTTTGCAGCACAAGAGCAGATATTCTTGGCTTGCCACGGTGTGAAGCCCTGTGGCCCAAGTGCCACACAAGAAGGGAATCCTCCGAGCCATGCAAGCACTCTACACGTGCAGCGAGGCATCCAGATGACCTGATCACGTGCCTGTCGTGCAACCCTTGCTGCCCCAAATTTGCTTCCAAGGAGAGAGACTTTTCGCAGGCAGACATCGACGACACGGGCAGTACGAGGAGATTCAGTGCAATCTTTGCGACTGACTTTCGGTAGGACACGAATTGCATGCATTGGAGGATTTGAAGTGCAACACATTCCACTACCACAGAGCCATCTACAATCATGGCTGCTGTCGCAAAGAAGATCGACTGGTCTGAGGAGACTGAGACTGCATACGATCTGCCAGAGATCACGAGGACGACAGATCCTGCCACTGGAATCATCACGGAAATTTCATACAGATTCGAGCAGGGCAAAAAATACAAGACGACACGCAAGCTCAAGATTGTCAAGGCTGTCGAAAAGGTCAGTCATGCTGAGGCACAGCGCAAACAGTGGAAGAAGTTTGGTGCAGAAAAGGGACATGGTCCTGGCCCTCAGAGCGACACGACATCCGTGGGGGAGAATATCAAATTGAACATGACACAGGGTTACTCGACATATGCTGCAAAACAGGCAGAGATTGCCGCCGAGACGGAAGAGAAGCAGATGAAATCCTCTCTGTCTGGCGCCTCTCTGAAGTGTCGAATCTGTAAAGGTGATCATTTCACAGCGAGATGTCCTTACAAGGAATCTCTCAAGCCCATGGACGGTGGCGAGGCAGATCCTGCTGCTCGCGTGATGGACGAGGTCGACAATGGTCCTGGTGCAAACACGAATGGCAAGTACGTGCCTGTACATATGAGAAAGGGTGCTGGACCAGGAGAGACGATGAATGGTGTTCGAGGAGGCAGAGACGAGTTCCCCACGCTGAGAGTCACAAATCTGTCGGAGGATGCAGAGGAAGAGGATCTCAAGGCACTCTTTGGTCGTCATGGACGTGTCGCGCGTGTCTACCTCGCAAGGGACAAGGAGACGAGACGAGTCAAGGGTTTTGCCTTCATCTCCTTCTACGACCGCAGAGAAGCAGAGATTGCACAGAAACGCATGGATGGATTCGGTTACGACTCTCTCATCCTGCGAGTCGAATTCAGCAAACCTCGAGAGGACTGATTCAAGTTGCCGCTTTCCCCCTCAAATGTTATCCACTTATTCTAGCTGTCATGAGCCTGCCTTGCTAAATTTAAGCATATTCCATTCCACAGTTTATGTAACGTCTTCTGTTCGCTACTGTTGATGTCGTGAGGTGCATTTTATTAGTGTTTACGCACAATCCATCTCGTCTACTTTTTTGTCAGGCAGTAGTAGTATTGCTCGTACTCTCATTTTTGACACTTTACGAAATTCTGCCTGATGTCATCACTTTGTGTGTATGTGTGCGTTTGTGGATTCGTCATCTGCCTGGTGCTCGCTCACTTTGATGCCTACAGGCCTGCTTGACCCTGATCGACTTGCTTGCAGAGTTTCTATCTAATAAGTTAACTCATTCACCAATCAAGGCTTCCACTTCTGTAAATTGCCCCTTGCTTGGACTGATCCCATGTCATTCAAAAACCTCTTACCAAGACTCACAGGAATTTCACTCATGACGACCGGCATAGTAGGAATGTCATCTGCTGCAGCGGCAGGCGGTGCCTCTCAGATCACGGCGACTGACATCAGAGTCGCCTCTGGAGTCAAGGACCTCGACAATCATCGCAAGCAACTGGTGGGATCCGTGTTGGATCTCTTCTCTGGCCACCCATCGCTCTACAAGCTCGGATTCTGGCGACAGGATGGGCACTTTGAGGATCCCATCACGACTGCGAAAGGGTACGATGCCTATGCTGCCCAATGGTACGGTCTGGCCAAGGTCTTCACCTCGACGACAAAGCACCACGAGGTCACACGAAACGACGAGAGCGTGATTGAGCTCGATCTGCACCAAGAATACAAGACTGCGGGAATCTCAAAGCTCATGAAGAGCAAGGTCGTCATTGAACTCGATGGCGAGGGCAAGATCCAACATCTCTCCGACAAATGGAATGGCGACGAGTTGCCTTCCGGCATGGTGGCCATGTGGGGACGAAAGGCGAATGCTGCCACAGTCCCCAAGTTTGTCTCTGTTCCCAAGAATGAACAGGAAGAGCTCGAGAAGAAGCAAAAGGGAGAATTGTAGGCTCTTGACGATACTGGATGATGATATAATGATCTGCTCGAGGCACTTTATGTGAGATGAATACACACGCTCCTTTGAGGAAACCCCATCTTATGCAAGATCATGGTGACATCCTTTGTGTGACAATGTGCAACCAAACATCACTGCTGCTTGCCCCTGCTGGTCCCCCATGCCTCCAAGTTTTCGACAATGGGAGACTCCCCACTTCTCGTGATGATCCACTCGACCTCCTCCTCCCCCTCATTGACCTCCTGATGCTCACAATGGGCCGGAATGAGGGCAAAGTCGCCCCTTTGGAGTATCTGGGACGCCCGTCCATCGGCATAGACAATCTTGCCGACTCCACGGAGAGCATAGACGACTGTATTTTGCTCGCCGTGCGTGTGGATGGCAGAGGACGAGTGAGGTTCTGCGAGCATCACAGAGGCACAAATGTTTGGTGCGACACCGGTGAGGGCAGCTTTCCGCGTCATGCCTGCAGATTGGCCGGTCGAGTCTTTGCCAACCTCTGCTGCCCGAGTGATGACGGGAGTTTCGGGATACATGATTCACTGACAATGCTGTATATGGCTCACAACGTCATGAATTGTGGCCCCATGTATGCAACTGCTGAGTGGATGAAACTCTCCTCTGGGAAGCGGGGGAATCTCGTGGTGGACGGGAGACGGCAACGGCTCGTCCCAAACGGGTCACTGGAGAAAAGGTGCTCGCCTCGGATTGCCGTTGCAGGAAAAAAGAAAGGACGGTCGTCATTGTCAGACTCTGGTCGGACTCCTATCGAAGCATATATCGCGAGGTGTCTTGTCTAGTGGGTCCAATTTCGGGCTGCGTTGACTATCCTGTTTGGGATGAAGATTTCGTTGAATTCTCATGTGTTTGACTGGGTGACTGTCATCGGAGCGCTCATCTTGTTTCTCGTCCTCGAGCATGCCATCAGTCCCTTCCACCGTCTCTTCTCCATCGCAGACCCAACTATACAGTTTCCACATGCAAAGCCCGAGCAGATTCCCGTATGGATGCTGTTCCTCATCAGCTATGCGATGCCTGCCCTCGTTATCTGCGGAGTATGCAGATTGCTAAAGAGAAAACCAAACACGCTGCACCTCAGTCTCCTCGCCCTCTCGGCATCGACCGCCCTGACCGTCTTTGCCACGGCCTTGATCAAGAATGGTGTGGGACGACCTCGACCGGACCTGCTCGATCGATGTCAGCCGCGAGCTGGTACCTCGACCACTGAGCTCGTAGACATCTCTGTCTGTACGACGAAAGATGCACATTTTCTCGACGAAGGATTTCGATCCTTTCCCTCGGGTCATTCCTCGTATGCTTTTGCCGGTCTGGGCTTCCTCGCATTCTGGCTCGCGGGACAAGTCATGCTCTTCAAGGCACCCCCGAGGGCTTGGAAGAGTTTCTGTTGTTTCAGCCCCCTTGTCGCGGCGGCCATGATTGCCGTCACGCGAACAGAGGACTACAGGCATCACTGGCAAGACGTCACTGTAGGAGGATCCATGGGACTCTTCATTGCCTATTTTGTAAGGGGAAATTTCAATTTCACTTGTGGTAGGACACTAATCTCGAATCATAGGCCTATCGCCAGTACTTTCCCTCCCTGAAGAACGAAGCCTGTGGGGAGGCCTACAGTGAGCGGGACTATGAGTACGAGGACATGGACACTCTCGAACGTGGCACCAATCAAAACAATGGCCGATTTGTCTGAATCGCGATGCACCGGCTCGAGGACCATCGTGACTGACTTGTTGGCGGCATTCTGTGCATGAATTGAACCACGCACGGTATCTTCATTTCTCCATTGCAGCAGAAACAGCATATAATTCTATGAGATCTACTTGTGTGCGTGACATGCTCTTGTCCTTCCGTGTGATCGGCTGTGTGACGTTACACAGAAGACGTGAATGACTCTAATCAAGGACGTAAAGAGACAGCAGATGGCAGGAAGCGATACGGTCATCAGGACAAAAGACTCTTGTGCCATGCAGAGCTGCGAGGCCTATCGAGGCTGGTGCGGAAGCATTGAGCCTGACTGGCAAGAGGAATGAATGCCCCGAGTGTCTCTCCTCCATCCATAAAATTCGCGCGCGTCATGCAAAACCTCCTCGCCCTGCCCAGCCTCGTTTTTGTCCGCCTGGTTCGCTTCCCTTCCGCCCCCTCGATCTTCCCTGCCCGGGCTTCCCTTTGCTTGCTTCGCAATGACCCGATTCCTCCTTCCCTCTCTCGCAATCGCACACACTCGCCGAGTGTTCTGTCATCCCAAGAACAGACCCGAGACAGGCCCGATTGAGGAATCGACCGTCTCGACAGGATGCTGCGTCGTAATGATTCACGCTCGGGTCTCTCCCGGTCGAATTCCGTGCGCTCAATCTCCTCGAATGCAGAGTCCAATGCGAGTCGAAGTGCTGCCGTAAGTTGACTTCTCTGTACATTTGCTTTTGAGGCATCAGACTGATTAATCGTCAGGCGGCAGCTGCCTCAGCTTTACTAAACGCTCAGTAAGTCGACAGGCCTAGTAGCCCTGATCTGCGTGGAACATCAATGCTGACGGTGAAACAAGGCGCAGGAACTCTATTGATGCCTCGGCTCCCTTACCGGCACCAACGACACTACAGAGGCGAGGCAGCAATGCCTCGATAAACTCAAATGTCACGGCCATCTCCAACAGACCCGGGCAGTACTCTGCCGTGCGACAGACCGGTTCACGAAGATTGTATGGCAGCAATGCCACGATAGCCGCAAATTCAGCTGCCACAGGAAAGACAACTGCAGGTACCGCTCGGACTACGAATGGGAGACAGGCTCCCGCCCTACAGACATCCCATCTGCGAGAGAGCCTGCGCTCTAAACCTCCCCAGGTCGTGAGTAGTCAGCGTCGGCAACAGAACGTCTCTTCGAGCGCCTCCATTCGATCCTTCCAGTCCGATCTCGAGAGGATCAATGAGGACTATAACAAGACCTATGCCTATACGGGCCAGACTTCTGCGAGCGCCATGCGAGCTGCTGCTCCCGCGAGTGCCCGTGGTCGTCGAGCAGAGTCCATCATCAGTTCCGCCATGTCTGACACGAGCGATGCCCCTCAGCAGTCCGATCTCGTGGCCAGGAAGAAGGCCAGTCGAGTCTCCTTCTCCGATGTCGACGAGAACGAAGGTCACAGTCGCAACCCATCTCCGAATCCAGAGAGGAGACGAAGTGCCATGAAACAGACACCGACCTCGACCTCGCGCACAAACGGTGTCACGGGCAGAGGCAGCCTGCCGGGTCCAATGACGAACGGTGATATGCCGCCACCAACACTCCAGCGTCGTGGGTCGAATGCGTCCCTCAGATCGAATACCTCTATGGGCCTCGGTCCTGTGCCAAAGTTGGCTCCCCCGATACAGAAACATACCGAGACTGTCGAGAGTCGAGACCCAAAGGCGGAGGATGGAGAATTGAGTACGATTGCCAGCAATAGCGCCTACAGTGACGCGGACGAGGACTTCAAAGCAAGTCCTGCCCTCAAGCGGGACGGCCTTGGAGCCAGCGAGATTGTCAATCCGCCACTCCAGCTCACGAGGCAAAACCTCGCTGCAGTGACGGGTTCCGAACCTATGCTCCCTTCACCAATCAAATCTGCCATGAGGAAGACAGGCTCCGTGCGTAGTGGCTCGGCACGGTTTAGCAAGCTCGAGACCGATTCCCAATTGGATGTAGCGGACGATGATGACAGTGACGATTCCTTCGCCGCCAGGAGAAAGGCCAAGCGAATCACTGGTCGAAAGCCGCTGACCACCTTGCGTGGTGCGCCTCAGCAACAGCCAAACTCACCAGGCGCAAGATTTGCACAGAGTACAAACGCAGGCAGTGTCAATGGTGGTCAATCCACGAGTCGTCCGGCAGTCCAGCGTGCGAGCTCAATCTCCTCTCAGACGTCTCGCATGAGTCAGGATCCCGTACGCATGACTTCCCTCAGGCAGCCGAGACCGCAATCCTCGAGACAGTCACTGCAACCCACACGGAGCAGTTCTTTCCAGCGACCTCCTCCCTCGCTGTCGAGACGGACCTCGATGCAGTCTCTCTCCTCTGTTCAGCCTCCGTTACCACCGAAATCGGCACGGCGAGCCTCTGTCGCAGGCAGTATCGCAGAGAGCATCAGATCCGAGGCGGTCTCGAGCCACATCGCCGTCATGTCGATCGCACAGCAGAGGGTCCAACGTCTCTTGCATCCAGACGCAGTCGACTCACCCGACGTCGGTGTCTATGGCAATGCTCCAGAACCCAAAAAATCGAGCTTCGAGCGCAAGAGGCCGACTGGCCTCTCGCGCCAAAATTCGACGAGTTCCATGCTCGATCGCAGCTTCCGAACATCCTTGCGGCCAGAGGCAGACAATCAGCGAGCAACGCATCGTCGAGCGGCTTCAGACGACCGAGCCTTCCCTGCCAGCTTGCGAGCCGATCGTGCACGACCTTCCGTGGCCCAGAGATCGAGTTCGATGATCTTGACAAATCCAATGTCGGATCAGGATACGCGATCCATGCCGGCGACCCCAAAGAAGAGTGGCATCCGACGCATGTCCTTTGCCTTTGGAAGAAACAAGGACAAGGCAGCTGGCGCAGAGGACGGTATACCTGCCATGCCTGCAATCCGTCGTTACTCGAGTGATGATTCAATGACGCCGAGACGGATCAGAAACACCAGTGGTGCCCATCGAGGAGCACTAAGCACGGGGACGCTGAGGGGAACTCCTGGCGGTGCGACGACGACCACTGCACCTGCTCGACGACCAGAGCTTGAGAGATTCGACTCCGATGTGTCTGTGTCGAAGCGCACGGGCAAACCCAAAAAGTTCCAGGCACTACGACGACTCTTTAAGATTCGAGACTGATTTCTTCTCACTGACTTCGTGCTCGAACATCCCGTGGGTCTGGTAAGACTGGACGGTAGAAAGTGAAATTTTTGTATGGGAGAAAAAGAAATTTAAAAGCAGAATTAGGTGGAATATTTTTAGATAGACTTTCAATATAATGTCTATGATTATGCTCTTGCTTGCCTCAATGCACTAGTGAAGGTCGCTCTGATCATCATCATCATCGTCACCCTAAAAGAATGCAACATTATCATTTCGTGGAGACTGCTTCGAGGGACGCCAACTTTTCTTCCAGTTTCCTGATATGGGGGGCCATGATTCGCTCGACATATTTGCCAATCTGGTCGACTTCGACATTGACCTTGTCTCCGACGGTCTTGATGCCGAGCGTGATTTTGCCCTGGGTATAGGAGATGATCATGACTGAGAATGTCTCCTCGTCCACGCGCGTCACTATCGACATTAGATGATCTCTTCATATAATAAAATGCAAGAAATGATTGTAGAAACATGATTCATGCAAGGAGACTGACCCGTGAGGGAGGCGCCGTCGAGACAGATGTAGCCCTTCTCGACGACGAATCTCAGGATGGTGGGATCACTCGGTCGAAAGGTGATGGCATAAGCTTCCCCGTCTGCCTCCTTGACCGTGATGTCGGCAGTACAGTCGACATGACCCTGGACCAGATGTCCGCCCATACGAGTCTCGCCTTTACATGCACGTTCGAGACAGACTCGGTCGCCTTGCTTGAGACTTCCAAGAGAAGTCCGCCTCAGGGTCTCCGGTGCGACGCCGAACGTGGCATGCGTCGAAGTGAAGGAAGTGACCGTCAGACAGGTTCCATTGACTGAGATACTGTCTCCCTCGGCACAGTCGTCCAAGATGACTGCGGCCTCGATCTCCAGCTCCGTGCCCGTGGGGAGAGCAGTCAATTTCGACACTGCTATTGCCAAACATTAGATCTCGCTCGACTAGGTAAGAATGTACCGGGAAATTTTACCGCCGAGGTGTTCGACGAGGCCAGTAAACATGTGCGAATATCTGCTATGGAATATCGAGCAGTAAGGAATTAAAGACGGGTCTTGGTCTCTATAGAGTCATCGCATCTTCCACCCTGTCAAGTGGAGATGTGGCGGATCTCGATACGAGTCAGACGAGGCCATGAGTTCACACGTGCAATGGAATGTGCTGACCATCTCTCGTCCACGATCCAGTCGGGAGTCCAGTAGCGTAAGCAGGTCATGTCCTGCATGGCGACTGAGAATCTCGTAAGCTCCTTCATCAGCACTCTTCCCACCACAGTTGTCCGTCAGCTGCCTTCCAAAGTCTTAGCAATGCAGTCAGTTGGCAGACACATGAGGCAGCCTTCGCCATCTCTCCGTAGGAGTCTGGCGACTGTCGCGGATGCCCCCAAGAGAGTCCATGGTAACCTGAAGGACCAAGACCGAATCTTTCAAAACTTGTATGCTCGCCACGAACCAAATATGCAGAATGCCTTGAAGTATGGCGACTATCACAAGACCAAGGAGATCTTGCTGAAGGGTCACGACTGGATCATCTCTGAGATGAAGGCCTCCGGTCTTCGTGGACGAGGTGGTGCTGGTTTCCCATCGGGCTTGAAGTGGTCGTTCATGAACAAGCCTGGTTGGGAGAAGGATCCACGGCCGAGATATCTCGTCATCAATGCCGACGAGGGCGAACCCGGAACATGTAAAGATCGAGAGATCATGCGAAAGGAGCCACACAAGCTCGTGGAAGGATGTATCATTGCCGGTCGAGCCATGAATGCGACAGACTGCTACATCTACATCAGAGGCGAATTCTACAATGAAGCCTCGACACTACAGACTGCCATCAACGAGGCCTACAAGGCCGGCTATCTGGGAAAGAACATCCTCGGGACGGGTTACAACTTCAACATCTACCTACACAGAGGTGCAGGTGCATACATCTGTGGAGAGGAGACGAGTCTCATCGAGTCGATCGAGGGAAAGGCAGGAAAGCCAAGGTTGAAGCCACCCTTCCCAGCTGATGTCGGTCTCTTTGGTTGCCCGACGACTGTCACCAATGTCGAGACTGTGGCCGTCGCTCCGACAATCTTGCGACGTGGTGCCTCTTGGTTCGCTGGCATGGGCAGAGAACGAAACGCAGGCACAAAGTTGTTTGCCATCTCGGGACACGTCAACAACCCCTGCACAGTCGAGGAGGAGATGTCGATCCCCCTCCGGGAATTGATTGACAAACACTGTGGAGGAGTCAAGGGCGGCTGGGACAATCTACTTGGAATCATCCCCGGTGGGTCCTCCGTGCCTGTCCTTACAAAGCCAATGTGTGAGGATGCCCTGATGGACTTTGACTCACTCAAGGACATGCAATCAGGTCTGGGAACTGCAGCCGTCATCGTCATGGACAAATCGACAGATATTGTGGCTGCCATCTCCAGATTTGCTTCCTTCTACCAGCACGAGTCTTGCGGTCAGTGCACGCCATGCAGAGAGGGAACGACATGGATGGCCAACATGATGAAACGATTCGAGCAAGGTCAAGGACGCGAGCGGGAAATCGACCAGCTCTGGGAGCTCACGAAGCAGGTAAGTCCAACTCTTTCTCCTTTTCCCAAAAAACCAAGTCAGTGCTAATTGTGATTTTCAGGTTGAAGGACACACCATCTGCGCCTTGGGGGATGCCGCAGCCTGGCCAATCCAAGGATTGATCCGACACTTCCGACCGGAGATGGAGAAGAGAATCGCAGAGGCAAGAAAGACCCACAAGACTGATTTCCTGGCTGGTGGTCACACTGCCGGAACGTTCGGGTCGCAGACTGTGCGACCGGGCTCAGAGATTGCCCCAGGTCAACACATTTGAGGAACATTTCCCCGTCCAGCTGCATGATCTCTTTGGTCGACACAGCCCGTCACGACTCTTTTTTGTTTTTTTGCTTCCTACATATTGATACAAAATCCATCACATTGACCTTGGCGTGTCACTCCGTTGCTTGCACCAGCCTAGTCTCTGATTTTTCAAATGTGCTCCAGTGCAGTGATTGTTCAAGGAATCTCGTGCGTCCGTATTACCGATGAACTCTTTTCTTTCAGACATTGATTTCTCAGTGGTGACGACAGATTCATCGGTGATCTTCCACACTGGAGAATTTTCAAGGGAAAAACAGATTTGATAGAGCAAAGTAAAGGGAAAAACACCAAGTCGAGCAATCGCAGGCTTGAAATTCAACTCGGCCTAATTCTCGGTATTTCAGGCTGATTGCTTAGATCTCATCATTCTGCCATTGGGCTCTGAAGTATTTCAGATGATTTGAACAGGGGGATCTGCCCGCAGAAATACAAGACATATCGAGGACTCTTTGATGAAATCTGGTAGAGCATAAGATACATGGAGAATGCTTTTGATTGTAGCTCGTACCACAACACGGCAAGACCATAAAAATATGATACGCTGGGGCCACAATCACTCACAAGCTATACAGCATAACAGGGAAAAAATGATACTTGTCGCTTGGCACACGCGCATGAACAACCTATACAGCCGGAAGGAAAATTACTGTCACCTGGCACAATCGCTCAAGACAAGTGGTCCTTCTTGTCCATTGGAGAGAAGGAGAGCCTTTTGACCATGGTGGAAAAAGGGATCCGCAGGACTATGAGGGTTCGAATCAGCCCCCGACTCCCCCCTTATCGACAGACACGCGACATGCCCGATTGGCAAAAGAAAGGGGAACGCTGGGGGGGGCAGAATGGCAATCTCTGTGCTCCCCAGGGAGAAAATCAATCGTCAGGAAAGGATACAGGTGTGCCGTGGGCCAAAAAAGAACTTTTTGTGGATCCGAAAGTATCAAATGGTCCAAGGCTGTTTAGATTTACGATAGAGACGTATGAGAAGGCGGGAATTTCATTCGGCATAGACAAGGACAGTGCCAATCCGCCTCACACAAGAATATTGCCCGATCGGCAATTGTCACAATGGAATTGACTGGTGCGGGCCACAAGTCGATCCCTCTCATGACTGGCTGTTTCCCACCAAAGAGAAAAACTGTTAAGGGATCGGCCCTTTTTTCCCTTGGCCTTCCGGGCGATTCAAGTCGAGTTGGGAAAAAGTACTGCTCGAGTGTAAGAGAAGAGGGAATGGAGGGGCAGATCTGCAGCCACGTGTCGATCCGGCTCTTGCAACCTTCACCAGCCTTGCCAAATTGTTGCCCCATGGCAGCCTTACTGCATTTGTGCCATCTTGTGCAGCCAAACGTACCACCCGGACACTGAGATGCATGCATGGATTGACATGCTACAACGCTGTTTGCTCGGCCAAATGCTCAGGTGGTCAAGTGCCAGCACTGTCGCCTCTTCCGAGTCCCGCGCCCATGCAGTTCGACCACGTAATCGTCGGCTTACCCTCGATTAGTAGATGTGATGCGATTGGTCCCGACATTCTCCATTGCCTCTGCGTCTCATTGAAACGTGTGACAGAGGCTCGCAATCTTGCTGCAGACGCCATGGAGATTGCGGCTCTTTGGTGGCCAGAAGCTTGTTGAACAGGTCGCGCCAAAGCCTCGAAGATGATTCTGCGCGGGAACTGTCCATCGAGAGGGGCCCAAAGTGGTAGAAGATTGGCGATGAGATGTGTGCATACGAGGCGACATGATTGTTCCCGCGACGCATGGCAGTTGAGTGGCATTGAAAGTGTTTGCAGCGATTGTAAGCTCGACTATAAAGTCTGGCAGCATGTCACGCACCATACTCTTGATTGCTATTCATTGTAAATCTCCTCCAGCACTCCAAAGTCCCAGGGCGAGATGTTGTACTCGATATCTTTGAGTCTGTGTACGCTGCTCTATACTGTCGCAGCAGGACCTGTCAGGCGCGATGCATATGTCTCACACGAGAAACGGGAACTCATGCCAAGTGGGTGGACCCCCACAGAGAGAACCTTCAAGGACGCCATGATTGAGATGAGGTTTGGACTGACTCAGACGAATTTGGATAGAGTCGAACAGATCCTCATGGAAGTCTCACATCCAGACTCGGAGCGGTATGGTCAGCACTACTCAGCAGATGAGGTCACTGAACTCTTTGCACCTTCCGATGCCACCGTCGACATTGTCAAATCGTGGCTCGCTGATTCGGGAATTGCCGCTCATAGAATCAAGCAGAGCGTCTCCAAGGGCTGGCTCTCGCTAGAAGCCTCGATTCTTGAAGCCGAAGCACTCTTGAAGACTGAATACTGGAACTATCAGCACGAGTCAGGTTCATCTCATCTTGCATGTAACGAGTATTTCGTACCAGCTCATGTTTCGGAGCACATCGACTTCATCACCCCAACTTTGCATTTCGATGTTCCCGTGGGTCGTGGTCAGAGGGCCAAATATGTCGAGGAGAAGGCTCCAGTGGAGAAGCGACAGCTGCTGGACGGTCTTGGCAATATTATAGGCGACACAATTTCTGAAGTTGGACACATCATTCAGGATATTGGTAATTTGCTTGGTGCCGATCGGTCTTTCTCTCCCATCAATCCAGTTTTTGTGCCTCTCAGCGGTCAAGCAGCAGTCTCAGGTCCTGTCGCTGCTTCAGACCTGACACAATGCTACAGATATACCACTCCTGCATGTCTCCGGGCTCTATACAACGTTCCAGTCAACTCAGCAAGTGCCGTGCAGTCCAGCAACTCCTTCGGAATTGTTGAGTACTCTCCGCAAGCATATCTACAGTCAGACCTCAATCTGTTCTTTGAGAGTTACGCTCCCAGTATCGCTCAAGGAACAGCTCCCACATTGGATGATATTGACTATTCCGGTCTTCCACAGACTTCGACTGTCTCTTTTCAAGACAATGGCGAGTCGGATCTAGACCTGGAGTATGCTATGGCTCTTGTCTACCCACAAAAGGTCACGCTCTTTCAAGTCGGCGACAACGTCCAGTCCGGCAGTTTCAACACCTTTTTGGATGGTATCGACAGAGCCTACTGTACCTCTGGAGGTGGCGACGATCCCACGCAAGATCCATCGTACCCTGATGCACAGCAAGGAGGTTACAAGGGGGCCCAGGATTGTGGCAAATATTCGGGTACCAAAGTGATCAGTACTTCGTATGGTTACAACGAGGCTGATTTGACTGCCAAGTATGAGACGAGACAGTGCAATGAGTATGCCAAACTGGGACTCATGGGAATCAGTTTCCTTTTTAGTTCCGGGGATTACGGTGTCGCTGGAAACAATGGACAGTGTATCGCTTCAGATGGGACCTACAACAGTGGTAAATCGGGCCGGTTCAATCCTGCCTTCCCATCGACTTGCCCGTATGTCACAAGTGTCGGTGCGACCCAGGTCAAGCCCAACACAAGCCCATCGGCGACCAATCCTGAAATGGCTTGTGAAACTGTCATCTACTCTGGCGGTGGTTTCAGTAACGTGTTCCAGATGCCTTCCTATCAGCAATCTGCTGTATCCTCGTACTTCGCAAACCACAAGCCTACTTATACAGCCGCTCAATACAATAATTCGCAGACGACGAGAGGTTATCCAGATATTTCTGCCAACGGCGCCAATTATGTTGTCGCTGTGGATGGTAACTTCTCAATGGTCTATGGAACGTCAGCCTCCGCACCCACAGCTGGTTCGATCTTCACTTTGGTCAACCAGAAAAGATTGGCTAATGGCAAGTCTTCTCTGGGTTTCTTGAATCCTACCCTTTACAGCAATCCGAGCCTGTTCACGGACATCACCAGTGGAAGTAATCAGGGATGTGGTACTGCTGGTTTCACCGCCGTCACTGGATGGGATCCAGTCACTGGACTTGGTACACCAAATTACAACAAACTCGTTGCAGCTCTAACCTAGGCGAGCCACTGTCGTGCAATACGCGATCATGACGATATGTGCAATAAATAATTTCCTATAAATATAAAATTCTTCCACTTGATCAAGTGTATTATGCATCATCTAGTGCTAATGCAAGACATCTAGCCTTTGAGTGCCTTTCCTTAGCTTCAAAGCATGGAACGTGGCGCCTTTGCCATAGAGCATTCCCAACTTATAGATGCGTTTCGTGTTGTCTCGTTGCACTCTGCATGGAAAGCATATACCAAGTGCTACGAAGCACGTGGCACTCCACCAACCGCGTTGGTCAAGGCTGTTGAATGGAGAGATGCACAATCAAGGACATCATTTCTGCTCCACAGAGCATTGGAACCATGAAACAAGACATCTTGACAACCTGGGCGAAGTGACGTTCGTAGGCGATGACCGGATCGATGCTGTGTACGGAGAAGCTCGTATGAAAGGCTCGATAGGAGCGCGAAAACCCCAAGTCGACAGCTGAGACGACCATCTATGTCCAGCGGATCAGCGCAACCGACTGTGCGAGACAGGATCATTCGCTCTCTTTTCAGTGATAAGGACGAGACCGGAACAACCCTAGAATCCTACATAACGCATGTGCGGATATACGAGGACGTGCAATACCCTTCACAGCCACCTCCAGAACCTACCCCGGCAGAGAACCTCAAGGAACGGTATATCTTGCTTTCCGTCAAGAAAAATGGCCGGGTACGGATGCACAAATCTCGAGCGAATGACAATGGCACGTTTCAAATTGGAAAGACGTGGAATCTGGATGATTTACAAAAAGTTCAGGACACCGATCGACGGGGCATGATTGTTACGTTGCTGAAGCCGTACTATTGGACGATGGAATCGGCCAAAGAGAAGTACATGTTTGTCAGTGCTTTGACCAAGGTCTATAGGAAGTATACCGGAGGTCGCATGTTTGAGATGATAGGATTCGACCAGCAGCATAGTAAGCTTTCTTCTGAGATCAACGTTTGGGACACCCTAACAATTTGTAGTGCCCTCGATCGAACAACCTCAACAAGATCCCAATAATAACAGGACTGCATCTTCTGCCATCTCCGCTTCCAGTCAACTGTCCAATCGACCATCGACAGATGTCCCGCAACCGAGACAGGAACGCTCAATTTCAGGACAACTCCCAACCACTCGCAGACCTTCTTCATCTGGACCAATAGCGCCCTTGCGGACCAATAGATCAGTCAGCGAGGCTCCTAACCAAAGCATCAGACTGGTACCTCGACAGAATTCTATTGCTTCGCATGAAGAGCCACAAGAGCGATTAATGTCACCTGTAAGACAATCTGAATCTGCTGCCGTACCAAGGAGCCGAGTGACCTCCAGTCAATATGGTGGGACAGATAGGGACTCTGTCAGATCACCTTTCCAGAGCTCGAATCAGTCAATCCCTCGTACGCCACGCGCTGTGAGCCAGAATATGGAGGTAGGACCTCGACGTGCTGTAGTGCCCTTTGCTAGTCCTCCGCAATCAGATATCACAGACCTGAGACGAACAGAAGATGACGCCACTCGTCCCAGAGATCCAAGATCGCCTCCGCTCATCGATGCCCGTCCTTTGAGACACAACTCGGAACAGCTTGGCTCGCCAATGTCGTTCAAGGAGCTTCGCTCCCCTATAAGTCCTATTCGTGAGAGACCTCCAGAGAAGTCTCTAAGGAGATTGGTAGTAGACTCTCCTGGTCTAGACTTGGCTCCACCTCTCGCACAATTCGAAGAACCGCCCATAAGCCCAATGTCTCCGGCGCCTCCAGCGAAATCACCGGCAAGACGCCCATCAAATATACGAACAAGCTCGACTAGTTCTACTAAAGTCCTTCATGATCGTCTTGCTGGGTTCACGTCACCAGTAGGATCAACCTCTCATTCACCGATTCCCGAGGTGCCACCTATGATACCAATGAAGTCTGGTGCTCGTAGTGCTGACTCTCCTCGACTTGACCGACCAGATTTGCCGTGGCAAACACCTGGCGACGAACGGTCCGGTGGATACTTTGAAACACAGCCCACGATTCCTACCGAGAAACCAAATACCGCAATAGAGACTTCCCCACAAGCTTTGCATGAACGGACTCAACTCAATGGTATCCTTTCACCTGTTCATGTCGATACAAGCTCGCCAACTACCTTGCCATCAGATAAATTTGAGCTTGATGACGAGGCTGCGTATATTGATGAAGCAATAAAGGACTTTAATTGGACATCTCGTAGTGGTGCTGACGTTCTTGCAACACAATTACAGGACGAGCTGTCTGCCCTTCGAGCTGCTAACATATACGCACTTGCCGAGAATGACGAAAGAGTGCAAGATATCCTCGACAAGCTCGATGTCGGCATCGCACAATGTGACGAGATGTCCAATCTGCTCACCATCTATGACTTTGAGCTCGCGACCGTTTCTGACCATATCAAGTATATCGAGAGTCAAAGTCAAGGTCTGCAAGTTCAGACTGCGAACCAGAGGGCACTGGCTGAGGAAATTCAAAATGTGCTTACCAGTATCACAATTTCCGCGAGTGATCTAGATGTGCTGAAGGGTAGTCAAGGCAATCTGGAGTCAGACACCGGTATCTCCAACATCGAGAAGAGTCTAGTGAATCTCTATCGCGCCTTGAAGTCTATGGATGACGAGAATTCGGATGGGCAAGGCATGTCTGCAGTACGAAGGAAGAATCAAGAGTATGTGCAAGAATCAGATGCTTTCCTGTCCAGACTTGGCAAGTACCTTCAGATCAAGTTCCAAGCAGCCTTACTAGTCAAGGAAGCCGATACGGTAGCACGCTTCGAACCACCTCAAGTTTTGCCTGGACATGAGGAGGGTTTCATGTCTCTAGCACCTTATTCCTCATTCATGCTCTATGCTCGCGAGCTGAATGGAAATTCTCACACAGAATACATGCGCAAGTACGCGGCCGCAGCGAAGGTTGCTTGGCGAGAGCCCGTTCTTGACTTTGCTGGGCAATGGAGATCTCTCGCACGAAAAGCCAGTGTCGAAGAGAACGAAATGATCTTTACCGCCGCACGGGATTCGCAAAGCACGGGCACCGCAAGATCTGCGACCTTGAAGAGGTCGAATACTTTGGCGAAGTCCATCAAGTCTGTGACGACATCTTCCAACAAGACCGCTCAGGATGGGAATGAATCTAGAATGCCAGCAAGCGAGGTGTTTCGTATAATAGTCGACAACTTGGCTCTTCTATTGACTAACGAACAGAATTTCTTGGTATCCTTCTTCCACCTGTCGACACTCGATTTTCAGACGTTTCCAGACTACATCTCATCATCAGGTCGGTCAGCCATCACCATTCAATCGCTCGACGATCATCGTCGGACTGAACCGAATCGTACTTTGGCAAAGGAGCGATATATCCTAATGGAGTCAATCTTCGACTGGCTGGGTCGCGATCTTTTCGCATTGGTGGATCATCTTGCCAAACTCGATCCAATGCAGTTGTTTGGCATTATCCAGTCTCTTGAGCTCGTTTCGGCTGAGTGGGCCGACAGTGATCAGGAATATATGCTCAAACTGTTCCAGAAACTTAATGATCGCTTAATGTCTCTTTTGCACAACTTTATCGAGGCGCAAGTCAAGGCTATCAAGGGAATAAAGATTACTTCGAAGAAACGAAAAGGAGTCATTCCTGTTTTCGAGATCTTTCCAGATTTCGTCGAGCGCGTTGAATTGCAGCTACAGCAGCCATCGGCTGATGTCAGTGTGAAGAATCTACTCATCCGCACTACTGCTAATGACGCATATGCGCAGCTGTCTAAAGCCATGTTTGACTCTGTCAGATCATTGGCCTCCTCCTCTACTATGACATCACAAGGGACTGATTTCGAAGATAAGGAAGTTCTGAATTACCATATCCTCATGATTCAGAACATGCATCAATCTATCGAGGCTTTGCAAAATAGAGACAACACAATCCTGGAAGACCTGCAATATCGTTCTCAGAAGCACTACGCGGAACATCTGAGTTCCTACACGAGACAGGTAATCAATCGACCAATAGGACGGTTGATTGAGTTCGTCGTGGCTTTCGATCGTCAGATACAGGCTGATGGTAATCCGACATCAAAAGCTGCGTACTCAGGAGCAACAGTGAAGAGGCTCTTGACCGACCATGATGAACGAGACTTACGTAAAGGCATCGCAACGATGTGGAAACGTGTAGACAAGCACTTTGGCGATGAAGATGGTCCAGCTACGGGTTTATTGCCTACTGTCTGGAAAGCAGTTCAGCAGGATTACATGGACATCATTGACCGCCTTCTCAATATTGTACATAACAGGTATCCCGATATCAAGGTGGACTGGTCAAAGCAGAACATTTTGGGTGCCTTTGCAAAACGTGATGCATAAGAAAAAGGAGTTGGGTGAGTCTTCCTGTAGAATAGCTACAATAAATCAATGTACGCATATTCTGTGCCACAATCTCACCTCCTTCATTCATGGTCTCCTTGTAGAGTGAGGCGAAGGACTGTCAATTTGACCGGAGCAATCCTCTTCCAACGGCTTTTTGACAGGGTCGTATTGCACAACCCATAATGTCAATTCCACAACTCCTAAAAGCTGCTTAGAATCAGGTGCAACCTGTTTAATCCGGCCCCACCTCCAGATCGGAGAGTTTCGTCCGCATCGGTCGGACGACGGATTAAGCGCGTCAACGACGACGACCCTTCCATATCCTCCAAAGCCATATCATTCTCTTCGTACAGGACACGTTTTCGCAAGCAGACTGCCATGCAAATCAAAGTTCCTGAGACAGAGAAACGTCAGACTGTTGGGCATATGGGCCGGGACACATCACATGAACAACAGAGCTCAGGAGACGAGATGACGATTGCAGGACATGGTCAAGGGTTCTGCGACTTTCTCAATGCGTCCCCTACAGTCTTTCATGCAGTCGATCATTACTCGGTCAAGCTTCGCAAAGCAGGATACAAGCATCTTGCGGAGAGAGATGATTGGTCTAGTGCAGTGAAACCAGGTGGTAAATACTTCTTTACGAGAAACTATTCGTCTTTAATTGCCTTTACTGTCGGTGGGAAATATGTTGCCGGTCATGGAATCGGTGTTATTGGTTCTCACATCGATGCTTTGACCATGAGAGTGAAACCGGTATCGACGAAATCATCTGTAGGATATCTGCAACTTGGAGTCGCGCCCTATGCCGGTGGGGGCAATATGACGTGGTGGGACAGAGATCTGGGACTCGCAGGAAGAGTCATGGTCGCGGACAAAAGCGGCGATATTGTCCAAAAGCTAGTACGATTGCCATATCCAGTAGCCAAGATACCCACGTTGGCACCTCATTTCGGGGCAATCTCACAGGGACCCTTCGATAAAGAAACTCAGATGACTCCCATCATTGGGCTCGAAGAGAAGACTGTGGAGAAGGAGCTAGAGAGACAGTTCAATGGATTGACTTCGAACGATGCAATCAACAACCCTGCCAAGAACCATTCTCCACGGTTATTGGCCGCTGTAGCCAAACAACTCGGAATTGAGGTCAGTGCAATCAAGGACTTTGAATTGGAGCTATTCGATTTCCAGCCTGCACAGCCTTTCGGTCTGGACGGCGAACTACTCTCTGTCCCCCGTTGTGACGATAAACTGTGTTCTTATTCGGCAATGGAAGCCCTTCTCAATGCGACCTCGGATTCAACCTTTGTGGACAAGTCCGGTGTAATCTCAATGGTCTATCTGTGCGATGACGAAGAAGTCGGGTCCGGCTTGAGACAAGGTGCAGGAGGTAACATGGTGCCCATCACTGTAGAGAGACTCGTGGACGTTTTCAACTTTAGCGACAAGCGCACTCAGAACCTTGTAGCCATGACTTATGCAAGGAGCTTCCTCATTTCAGCCGATGTAAAACATTCCGTCAATCCAAATGTAAGAGACCAAGTTCGCTGATGGGATTTTAGGTCATACACGCAGTCAATCCAAACGTGTGTCTTCTAGTCTTATCAGTTCCCTATTGTTGCAATTGCTGATGAGTCCTATAGTTTGTCTCGGCCTATGAGCCAAACATGATGCCACGACTCAATGTCGGACCAGTGTTGAGTTGTGACGCCAACGCCCACATGACCACAGATGCAGTCTCGAAAGCATTCTGCCAGAAGATCGCCGACGATTGTGGTTCAACCCTGCAACTCTTCCAAATCCGAAATGGTCAGCCTTCCGGTGGTACGATTGGGTAATGAAGTCCACACCTGTCTGAAGTTCGGTGCTAATATCATCAGACCGATGCTAAGCAAAGCCACTGGTATGCGTGCCGTGGATATGGGAGTGAGCTAGTCCGGAATCACTAATTTTCCAAGGAGGCTAACTTGACACAGATTCCACAACTGGCAATGCATTCCATCAGAGCCACTACGGGTACAAAAGATCCTGGTCTGGGTGTGAAGTACTTTGAAGCTTTCTTCAGATCATTTGAGGCAACAGAGAGTACGGTCAAGGTAGATTAGAACTCCATAGAATGAAAAAGGGTTCACGATCAAGCGCAACTGCACTCTGCCGTACGGAGAATGGCGTTCGCCAACTGATGATTCGCGGTCGGGTGCTGCATTGCTGCCCTCCCCGGATGTCGCTCATTGAAGGCCGGAGCACCCAAGCTTACGCCTGAGAACTGCAGGGGCCTCACCGGTTTCGAACGCCGACCTTGAGCATTCCAAGCACTGCTGCTAACCGTTCTTCCATTTTACGCATTACACGTGTCAGCTTCGCTTCTGAACGCTACATATACCCTAAGAGCGATGGTATTTTGACGTAATTGTCACAAGTCTTCTCATGCTTTCTACTCCCTCTGAGTCTGAAGTTGTTGACGGCCGCAGGTAGCTTGGCTATGAGCGCAGCTAATCTGCTCATTGGCTCGACCTGTTCGTCCATCTACATCTTGCGATGTGATCCCTCGGTGCCGTCTGTCGTGCTCAAGACGACCATCACAGCAGGCACTGCACCGATTCAACTGGTGGTTGATGTACCGATGAAGTCATTCTATGCACTGGATCTCTTGTCACTCGGATCATCGACCCAAGTCGGCCAGGGAAACTGGACAGGTCGGATACTGACATTGAGTCCCTCGGAATTTGGCTCGATGGAGATTTCCCACGCGCTTTCGTTGCCGTTGGCAGAGCAGCCTCTGTGCATGACCCATCACAAGTCGACGCTATATGTCCTCTCGAGCTCGGCCTATGCCGTCGTGAAGACCCCGACGCCTCAGAAGTCGACTCGGCGGAGACGAGAATCGGTCCTGGATCCCATCACTGAAGACGCACTCTCGGAGTCCCTCGATGAACTGTACCGCATCTCGAAAGCTCAACCGAGCTTCACCTCGGGTTCTGAAGCACCAGCGCATGGAGATCCCTTTACTGCGTTCGATTTCCTACAGGGCAATGACACAGTCAAGAAACAGGCATCCACCACCATGTTGCCCGGAGGTCTTAACGATCCTCGTCCGGCTCTCAAAGTTGTCGCCTCTCAAATGACGGCCGATTCGAATCTCGACGTTCCCGACCTCATCAACATCATTCCATTCTCCTCCGATGCCTCCTCTGCCACAAATGCTCACCAGATACTCCGATTCGCATCTCTAGACGACTTTCTTGTGGGCATCACACCATCGACCGTGCTACTCCACCACGTCCTACCCGATGGCACACTCACCATCGCCTCAACCCTCACCATCAAAGAGTCGGGCCCCGTCGTCGACCTCGCCATCACGGCCCAATCCATCTTCATCCTCACCCATTCAGCACTCCACAAACTCACAGTCAATCGAGATCGACAACTCGAAATGGCACACTCTTATCCACTCGAGGACTTTGATACACCTCGACAGCTCGTAGCATGCGACAAACGAGCCTATATCCGCACCGACACATCCTTGCATCTCGTCAACCTCGAGATAGGTTCCCTCATCACCCTCGAGTGCTCGATCCACAGCAGCAGCACCATCGCATTGTCCCAGTCTGGGTACCTCTTATTTATTGCCAATCAGCAAGACGGGCAGGTTGACATGCACCATTGGTCAGGCAAGAAATTGGCTAGCTGTACAGTTCTGCAACCCTGCAGTATCATTCAAATGAGCTAGACATGACTCAGTCAATCATTGAACAATGGAAGGTGTCGCCACGTCTTCATATGTGGCACAGATGGACATTCACTGTGCTTTCGCAAGAGTGTATGTAGCACACGAGTCCTAGGAATGCTTATTTCAGCGATAGCAGTAGCATCACATACGAGAGGGGTCATGTCATAATTTGCCGAGTGTCTCTAGCGTTCAGGCAAGCTCAGCAGTTTTCTGATGAAGGCCTTCAGGCGAAGGCTGGCATCAAAAGCTTATCGTTGCATATTTCCCTGTAAATACAAAACTAACATACTTTTTGGTCGACATTTGCCCTTTTGGCAAAGAAAAAAACTACTTTGCAGAGCTTCTCGTGCTTCTCTTGGAGCCTTGGCTGGGAGGCGAAGAAGACGCGGAAGCCTGAGCCTTACCACCCTGCTTCTTATCACTTCCGTTGCTCTGTTTCGTGGTGGAGTCTTGAGAGGCGGAATGCCCTCCGTCATCCTGCTGCTTGGACGTGTCATGATGTTCCTCTTTTTGCTTTTTGGTGTCTGGCTGAGCTTGCTCATCTTTGCCAGTCTCCTCAGAGCGACTTTCTTCCACTCCTTGCTCATCTGCTTTTCGTTTATCACCAGTCTCTGGTTCTGCTTTTGAGGAGCCTGCCTTCTCGTCCTTTTCCTCGTCCGCCGACTCCTTGTCGTCTTTGGCGGACTCGGTCGGCTGCTCTGTCTTCTTCTCCTGCTCATCTTCCTTCTTGGATGCCTGTGATGATCCCCCCTTCTTGGCCTTCAACGAATCATGACCCCAATTCTTGAGACTCTTGTAACTCTTTGTCTGCTTAAGCTCCTCCTCGCCCTTCTCATCCACCATCTTTCCTTCCTGCGCCAGGTGTCGAGCACAATAGGCGACCACTTTACGCATATGAGCCACATCCTCCTCGGAATACTCTGACTCCTCCTTGTTCGGGTTGCCCTCGAGGATCTTGATGATCTTGGTGGCCGATTCATGTCCGACAGTCTCTCCGCCAGTATTGCCATCGCCCGTCCATCCAGACCCTTTGCTCTCGTCCGTCTCGATCCACGACTTGAGTTCAGAAGCACTCATGTTGACCACCTCATTGAATACCTTGATGACCTCGGCTGTTTCCTTCACCATCTTTGTATCCTTACTCGAGCTTATGTCACACTAGCCCTTCCAAAATGGAGCAGCAATCTATCCGGGGGTCGAGAGCGGTCGAAAAGTGGGATCGATCCTGGGTGGTGAGGAGGTCGATGAGCCCCGAGAGAGCACGAGAGAGTTGATCATGACGGTTGATCGAGACTTATTGCGATTCGAGTCGGTGGCAGAGTGATCGACCTCGCTACCTTTTTCTACTTGCCTATTCTGGCGCGGGGGGGGACAAAACTTGGGGCCGATACCGTAAGTCCTTGTGGAGGCAGATTCCGCCCAACGGCTGAACTGCAGCTTACACGTGGATGCGATTCTCCTGCAGGCCAGCTCGCGAGACATGGCAACCTCGAGGGTCCAGGATGCTGTTACAGAGTCAGAGCTTCTCCTAGCAGTGGCATGGTTCGAATACACGCATGGGGTACGGACTGACTGAGAGCAAAGGTGTAGACGCACCAGCAAAGAACAACAAGATATGGTTTGAATATTTTCATGTGATTAGACTATGGTTTCTGTATGTTGGTGGTAGATAGGACGGTTGAACGGAGGTGAAAGACCCAGACACGGGCCGTCTAGAAATGAGACGCTGAACAGAATGCTGACGGCTAGTCTTATCTCATGAGGTGCGGTCACATTGACCGATCCGCTTTTGATCGCATTTATCGAGAGAGTGGTAAAGCTATCGCTTAGAAGAGCATGTACATGGCCGAGCCAGCAACGATGGCGAAAGATGCAATTGACGCACTGACAGTTGATGCAGCACCGGCAACTCGGAGGCAAGCAAGATTGGCGGTACCATCGCTAGATCTGGCGAAGACTGGGTACGTCAGATCTCGAGCAGCTTGAGGGTTTGAGGATGCGTTGAGCGCATAGTTCCAGGTCAACCAGACAGCTGGCTTAGCAGGGGTAAAGGTACCGGTGCTGACCTCCTGGACTTCGACATTGAGTGTTCCACATGAAGGAGGAAGTCCCGAAAACATGGTCGTGTTGCAGCCTGATTGAATAGCCTTGATGATAAGCTCTGAACATCCATTGCCCCAGACGGAATCGCAGCCTCCGTTCTCGCCGTTCGGTGCTCCGGCACTGAGACCTTGTATGATTCCGACGCAAGTGTTCGATCCAGAGATTGTGTTTTCAGGGTAGTAGGCAAAAATCTGTCGGTTCGAGGAAAAGCCAGTACCAAAGTTGTAGTAGTTCAGGTACCAGTTTCCAGCATTCTGGCTGTTCTTTGCCTGCAAGGCTGTCGAGAGAGCAGCTCCTGAGGTAGCAAAGTCTTCGCCGCTGAAGGAGACAACGGCACCTTCATCGACAGAGCTGTGTGCTGCAGAAGCGAGTGAGGAAAGAGCGAGGAAGGCGGTTGCGTACTTCATTATGTCCGAGAAAGGTGGATTATAAGGATAGGACAGAGGCAGGACGAAGTAATCAACACTGCACAAATGAGAGAATCTGTGGTTACCACAAGGGACAGGAAAGGGAAGAGAGAGGTTGGAAGGAAGACCGATTCGAGAGTGAGTGATCGAGTTGGCCGACGGGATTAGGGTTGGTTCCAGGGCTCTCTGGCCTTGAGGGTCTGCAGCACCTTCTGGCGCGGTAGAGAAAACCCATGGCAAACGATTGCAGCCGGATGAGACTGATTGTGAACGGGTCCATGGCGCGTGGCCACAGGACAGTCGTTTGTGTTACCTCACATTTCAGTCAACGATCAGCCGCCACGGCCGCCAATCACCGGACCGATCTGTTCATCCTCCCGCCGACTTCACAAGGATATGACACACTCGGCACGTGCATCTATCGCTTCGTTATCCAAGTTCCATAATGAAAGTCATTTCGAAATTGTGTGTACCATATGGAGTGCTGCGTTCTCTTGACAATCCATAAGCTTCTTTATACGCACTAACACTCTGCCGTGTTTCCTATTGCTAAATTTGAATGAAACTTGATAATCACATGAGTTAATGCCAGACATGTCAGACAAGGGTGAAGGTGACGTCCTGCAATTTACTATTTTCAGCCTGTAGCAATGTATAGGATGTTACCAGTTGCACAGAACTATGTACCTCGTTCGAAGAGCATGTAGGTGACCGTCCGCGACCTCACGCTTCTTGCAAGTCCACACGTATGTTACACTGCAAAATGACATACTTTGCATTGCTCGGAATGCATGAATTTCGAATAATATGGTTTGCTCCACCGACCATTCAGCTTCACTTAATCGGTCGTTGTGGGCGAAACGCAATCAGAGAAAATCGACGGCCCGTTAATGACAGATCTTCTGTAAGAGTCGGTGCTGTGCCACTCATGAGTGTCCTCAGAAATCGAGTTAGTGGCCGAGTAATTCCTGCCTTGCTTCCTTAAAATTATTGGTGATCTGCGAATGGGTGTAATTTGACCATCTTCGAGATTGAAGAATAGCATTTCGTTGCCACAGGTTGCCTTTGCACCAGCGACCTCTAACACAGAGGACTGGCTTACCTCTCTGCTATTTGTAGGTGCTCGATTTGCTGAGCATACCTCACTAATAGCACAGGCATGCGTGATTCCGGATGGCAATATTCTCTTCTCGACAAAAAACTCCTGCTTGTATGTTGGTCGAGCATTGAGAACCACAGTACTTGTGGGACTGTTACAGGGCATCCTCTTCAGGCTCAACCTTCGAGTGCTGTCTTGGCTGGTTCTGGTTGTGTTGACCATCGACCATGGTATCAGGTGATCATGTCCTAGATTTTCGCTGGAAATGCTGTCAGACACGACACCAGACGTCAGTCCTAGGACTTGATGTTGCACGATGTGCTTCTGCCATGTCCTCAAGGTTCCAGTTCCAGTCCGAGAATCTTCAAATTGATCTTGTGGATAAGAGTCAGAAAGTCCATCATTTCGGCATACAATCTGCGAATTCTCCTTGATCGACTGATAAGAGGCAATGGCAGAAGCTTTTACCGGCCGGATAAGGTAAGGATGATACTTCAGTCCTTTCTCCTCCACCGATGTTTCCAGTACCTTGCTCGCTGCTACTGGTTGTCTGGTAAATGAAGCATAGAATATGCAAGATGTAAGCAAAATGTTTAGCAGACCGGGAATAACGTATGTAAGAACCAGGCTATCCTGTCGAAACTCTTGAAAGGCTGGAAAAAAATGGTATGGCAGAGCTGCTGCAATTATGGGCAAGATTGGCTGCGATGCAAAAGACTTGCGCGTCGATTTCCTGTGATTCAGGTAAAATTGCAGGATGGTTCCGACCAAAATATCTAAAACGCAGTCCCCAAAAGCTTCTAGATATCTCAAAACTGCATGTCCATGAGCGAAACAGATTTGACCGATGTGAGACTTTGTAGCTGTGACAAATATAACGCCGAGCCCTAAGAAGTCATTAGCATATCAAAACAAATGCGGGGCAGACACCGTACCGAACCTGTACACCAGATATGTATGGAGGATGATTCGTGTTTTCCAATCGCGAACACAATCGACTACATTGCTGACCAAAAGACATGCAAGGAAGACCCGGCTCAGCTCATTGATGGCAGAGATGCAGTAGATTTGAATTTGACAGATTCTTGCTGAATCTCGCTGCAGGGACATGAGGGTAGTAGCTGAAGCGACATGCAATAAACCATTTGAGAGGAGGTAGCTGATTGTGAACACAACTGTGGGCTCATCAAACCACTTTCGACGGTGTTCTTGTATCACTGCATACAGTCCAATTCCACAGATCATGAATACGACAGTTCTAAGGGGATCAGATCGTATGATTGTGTATAAAGCATGTTCCCACGTACGTGAGGGACATGGATAAAAGTAGCAAGTCGAGAGTTAGATCGACCTCCATTGCGTGCCTCCTGCAAGATGACTACTGATCGTGCTCCGAACCCCCTCACTGACCAGTATAGTATCACCTTTCAAAGATTCCATGTCTGGTGCAGATTGGACGGTAAGATGTTCAGAGAAGTTTTGTTCTGAATACTGATGAAACAAGCATGACACATTCTGACCATTAATCAACTTCAGTATGATTGATACCACAGGTCGTTTCAATAGATCCTTTCGCCCATCCGTAGGGCACATGTAGTTCAGTTGTCGTCAACTGAACCTTGGACTCGTCAGCTAAAATGGGCCCCGCTTGTGGAACGTGGTTCCTCATAGGCACAACTTTCATCCTGTAATTATGGTAGCTATAGTATCCCGAAGCAAACATGTACCCTCAATCGGCGAAAGAGGCATGCAGAAGAGCCTTCCAGTCTTGGTACGCATGATTGGTAGGCTAGACCATATTAATTAGGCGCTCATTGTGCGGTATAGAATAATAGACTGAATTGTTTACAACTGCATCTCTTTGTCCGCGTTCGCAGAAACTTCAGGCGCCACTTCTGCTTAGGCAGTACACGAGTGATTGGGTAGGTAGGAATCAGGGGCCGCAGCACAACAAATCTTAAGATTACTTATTCTTAGAGAACTACCGTGGACGGCACTTCTAAGCACAAAGAACACTTGCGAGTATAGTTGGCCGCGAGCTCCGGGTTCATCATCTCTACCACGGACTCAGTCATAGCGCTGTCCTGAACTGATATAGCAATTACACTCCCGGAGTCTGGCGGCCACGTCTCGTTTTGGCGCCGCACCTAGATAAAGTTAGCTACCTGTCTGAAATCATAGCCACAGCAATAGAGGCAATTCCCGGACTGGTCGATCATGAGTTCGGAGATCTACGCGAATGGCCAACGAAACGAAAGCATCAATCGAATCCCTGTGCCGCCGAATAAGCAGAGCAATTTACGTGAATTAGGTCAACATGCCGCACCACCCACACGACGTACAAGATTTAGCTTGAGTAACGTTTTGGGGTCGCCGTTCTTCTTGACGTCGATTTCGATAGCGCTGTTAGGCTGGTTCATTGCGTTCTTCTCTTCAATAGCAGCCGATTCGAAAAGTGATAACTTTAGCCATTTTGCTTGGTGGGCAATTATGTATCAGGCAGCTGTGATCGTTGGCGTCTCCTCTACTGTTCTCATGGGCACTACGGGACAGTATCGGATCGCGCTCTGTGCCTTCCTGGCGAGTGCGCTGAGTTTTACAACATCGACGACGAATGCTTTAATCTATAGCTCAAGCAAGGCTCAACAAGCTGCGGCAACAGGCCACATCTTCTTGTCACTTGTGAATATAACATGGATCGTTTACTTTGGTTCAGAAGAGGACGCACGGATCCACACTTGGATGGACAGTCGCCATCTGCATGGTGGTGCAGGGCCATCTCATGGTACCCAGTCCATGTCGCATACAATTTATCCTTCGAACAGGTTCGGTACACCCTATCCAAAAACTGTAGGAGAAGCCGACATCACCGGCACCACACCCAATCGAATGATGAGTATGGCCGGAGATTCGGACGTGGCACCGACCAAGAATCGAAACACCATGGCTACAGAGGTTAGTGTACCTCCCGAGGACTTGCGTTATAGTTATCGGGCGAAAGCACTATATAGCTATGAAGCAAATGTGGACGATCCCAACGAACTCAGTTTCAAGAAAGGAGAAATTCTGGAAGTTGCTGGTGAGTATCCTAGAAGTCTCCAACTGCGCTACTGACTCTTCAAGATCTATCCTCCAAGTGGTATCAAGCTAAGAATTCACGAGGCGAGGTGGGAATTGCGCCATCCAATTATCTGGTTTTGGTCATAGATGAGTCCTGAGTCGTGCTCGGTCATCGGCCAAGATGGACACATTCGATCATGAGACGAATTCTGGAATTATGATTATTACTATACGACGAAACCAGGAGCAGGCTCAAAACCCCCATGACAATACAAAAGGATATTAGTAATGACAAAGGATGCTTCAAATCCTCTAATAGCCTGGCAAGGTGCCCTTCTCATCACGATGATCTGAGGGGTTCTCTAATTTGATGATGAAAGAGAACGTATTGGTCGGTTGATTTCCCAGACAACCGTGCATGACTTCATGCAACATCCAACGCGGTCCTACAGACGCGCTGCTGGATCCTGTGTGTAAAGTAGCATTCTTCTGTGCGATTATAGTCTGCATGATCTCCAGCGTGAGAGGTCCGAATTCTTTCAGGGCGCGACCCTGTGAAGGAATAAGCGTGATGCGTTTTATGGTGTCATCCAAGACTACGTACGGTGGCTACAGCATCTCTTGTGCCCACAGGATTTGAGGACAACTCAGTTTCCTGTATCTGACATTGGGAAATCTGCCAGGGTTGCGACACTTTGGTCTGTCCAGCTCTGGAGACGAAGACAAGTAGCGTTGGTGACATGATTCTGTTAGGTCCAATGCACAGCAATTGATGTGTACTCTTCTGTTAGTCCTCGACATGAGAGCGCACAGAAGATCTGCTTCGTGGTGTCGATGACATTCCGGCTCCACGAGATGTGAGTTCACGAATTCTCAGATGGCGACTTCGTGGAACAGGGGAAAGCTCAATCAGCACCACGTGTACCCTATAGCTTGGCTTGGAAACCTGACTTGTCATGCAGACATGCAGAGTTGTCGAGCTCGCCAATGGAAGAACTACATGTCAATGGTCCTGCAGGTGAGAATGCATGTAGGGGCTGAAGTAGAGTCAACATGTGGAAATGATACATGCTTCAGATACAGTGATCTGGTCTTCAATTGAGTTTCAAATACCCTTCACTCGGGTCAGACTCTGTAGCAATCTCCCACTTGCAGTTGATCTCAGCGCACGCTAGTGACATATTGATTTATGGTCTATTGGCGTCCATACGAGACCCGGGCTTGATCATCGTGCCACCTCAGCATCAATTTCAGACAGCACAATTTATTTAGAGTGGTAGGAAAGTCACAGAATGTGATCAATAAAAAGTCTCAGATCGTCTGCGATTCCATAGATATCAAGGAGACTTTTTTCTTTCCTCTGGAGTATTTTCTGAATTCTATTCTTCGCGTTGTTATGCGTTCTTCAGCTTGTCTTGCCCTGTTGGCGTCTATCTTCTCATCAAAGGTCGCAGCTATCGCTGTGACGCCAGAGATGCAGGCTAAAGCTACTGACGTTGGGCACATGAACTCCAAGAGAGAGTACTGGTCTGCTGCGAGGTAAGGACGGATTTTGAAAGATTGACTATAATGAAAAAAGCCTTGGCTCATAATTCTCCTTAGCTGGGTCACGGGAGTGACTATCGATCCGAAAAACATTCCGTCAAACTGTCAGACAAAGACCAGCTATCATATTCAGGATACGGAGTGTTACAAGAACACGAGAATCCGACACTTGAACAATCTGGATGGGAGTCTACAGCATTTCGCCATCTTCAAAATTGACCACAAATTCAAGTAAGTGCCATAAAATAGTGTGGGTCGCATGCTCGCCAAAAGGTCTGACTCTTGTCTAGCAATCAACAGGTCATCTCCTATGGTACCTGTACAGCCTACGCTTGTGCGCTACCGAGCAGGCACCTCTTGGAAGCAGACTGTGACAGTGTCGTCTTTGACTGGGGAGATGTCCTTCAGGGATACACTGGGGACTTTGGATGCGTAAGCTTACCCCAAATGGCTAGCACCACTCGGGAATCTAAGACTGACCATTTGAAAATAGATCCAGAGTCCGGCCGATGGCGTCTGCGTCTGTGAGAACAACTGGGGGGTAAGTTTTTTCCCTCTTCACCTCACTCTCCAAAGTCCTCCACCTCAGTGAGAGGCTTCAGTGGAGGAGGTGAATATTGAGTTTCCCCAAAAACACACTCCTCCTTCTCAAACTGACACGCAAAATTGTAGGAATGGAAAGACAACATGGGAGAATGGAATACTGCATGCCAGATGAAGAATCCCAAGATTGAAGGGTCTCTAGGCCCCCACCTAGCTGGCGGCTCGAGAGAAGCTCAACCAAGAACTCCTAAGAACGCATAGATGTCGAGAGAGACATTGCTCTCATCTTTGAAACGAAGACTAGAGCCGGTCGACAGAGAGCCAAGGCAGGTCCTTGCACTCTATCATTGACATTAGCCCACCATACCATGAAAAATCTATCATTTCTATTGATTATCCTCGGTAAGCCCACATGTCTGTCTACTGATTAGAATTTGAGCCGGGAAGGGGAAAGGATGATGTAGAATGTGCGTCATCGGGAATTTCTGTCACAGGTCGGGAAATGTGGAATGGGCACATGCCCCAATCAGTGAAACTTGATTGGTGGAGAGCGCAGATGATCCCCCCCAAACTCCGGAGTCCTTATCCATTTTGGTTATCCGGTGCCAGTCGGTATTCCTCCAACGTCAATTTTGTCACGTGGCAAGGTTCTTTTTTTTTCCCTCCTCGTAAATTGCCGAGCAGGATAGGCTGGATGACCTCTCAAACAAGAAATGCCGCCATTGCACGAGGACAATTTCGAGATTTCACGAGCGAGGTCGTCACTACTAAGCACAGATCAGGTCAAGGGAATTGAAGCAAGAGGAATAGCCTCTGAGATATAATGTACAAATCTTTGATTAAGCTCATTCTATAGCGGTTGTGATAATCCAAAAGTCATGCACCAAATCTTGCTCTCCAATTCTAGTGTCTTTTTCTCTCCGCCAAAAGTGAAGAATCTTAGAGGGTGACAAAGGCACCGAGTCCGATGAGGACGGCGGCAACGGCACCGGCAGCCATGTTCTTGCTGCCAAAGGCGACAGAGGAAGCACCGGCGGCGGTGGTCGAGGTTGCAGCGGCGGCCTGGGCGGCGGCAGCAGAGGCCTGGGAAGCCAGGGAGGCAGAGACGCTCGAGGCCGAGGCCAAGATTCCTGCGAGAGCGGTGGAAGCGGCGGATCGCACAGAGTTGGCAGCGTCAGTCTGTCCGGCAGCTAGGAGACCTTGTCATGTCAGTCGAAGCTCTTCTTCCAAAAGAGATGGGAAACTCACCTGAAGCGGAGACACTGGCGGCAGAGACACCAGACTCAGCAGAGGCCGAGGCAGCTCGAGCAGCGGCGTTGGCGGACGATCGAGCAGCTGCGATCGAGGCAGAGTTGAGCGAAGCACTTCGTCGAGCGGACGAGAGGGATCGCGAAGAGGAGGCAACTCGCGAAGAGGATGCTCGTGAGACGGAGCCTGATGCAACAGAGGCAACGGCAGCTGAAGCAGATCCTAGGGCGGATGAGGCAGCAGCGAGGCCAGAGGCAGCAGCAGAGGCAGCGCTGTCCTGGGCCGCAACAGCAGCGACAAAAGTGAGGGCGAGTGTTGTGAATTGCATCTTTTGTGTTTCTGTAGAGAGGAGAGAGAGATGTGTGTGAACGAAGAGGGTTGTTCTTTCTGTACCTTCTGGTGAGAGGTTGGGAAAGAGGTTTTGGTTTTTTTTTCGGTGGGAGAAGAGAGGGAAGAGTGCGTTGGCGAGTTCTTATACCTCTGAGGGCAGAGGGGGGGATGAGCAGAGTTTGGGGTCCTGCTGCTGCTGCTGCTGCTTCCTTCCTTCTCAGGCAAACTCGGCAGCGGGCCAAGGGACTCGAGAGAGAGCCGGTCGAGGGAAGAAGCGCCGGGAAAATCGCAGCCGTGACTGAGCGAGGGAGCAGCAGAGGACAAGCCACGGGTGTTACTCTTCTGTGCGAGCTTCAGATTGCCACCCGCCCGCCCATCCTCTCATCGATCCACACAAGCAGAGAAAGCGCACCTTCAGCCAAAAGTGGCAAAAGGGAACAGGGCGATCTGATCTTGGCCCCTTCCCCCTGCTTGCCTGCCTGCCTACCTGCCATCACTCCGTCGATCTTCTCCCCCCGGGAGCAGTCGACACTCGAGTCTAGGCGGAAGCTGCAACTCTGCCCACTCGAGCCCATCATGCTGGGCGACGAGGGGCAATCTGACATCTCACCGGCCCGGCTCGACCCGCACGGGACCATGTCTCTCTCAATCTTCATCAAATCTCTGGGCATATTCAAGTTCTACATTTCTTTGCAGTGGAGAATGTCATACGAGAACCTCTTGTCGCATCTACTCTCCCCTCTGCCGTCCCTTCTGATGTGCCATGTCTCTTCTCCGGGCGCCGGGTGATGCTCGAGAGGCAGGGCCGGGAGACCTCATCATCATCATCCGCATCCCACCCCTAGAGGATTTTGGCCTGAGGAACCGGTTCTGATTGGTGGGGCTACCATCAGGGGGCTGGTCACCAGGCGCCGCCAGGTTGCTATTCATATCTCCCTTCCCTCTCACACAAACTCTCTCCCTCTTCCTTCCTGTTGCTGCTGCTGCTGGACAAAGGTCCTCTTCTCTCATCCTCAAGCACAGCAAGAGCCGTTCTCGAACCCCGAGGCCCCCCGACCGACCCATCCTTACGTGTCTCTCTTTGCTTGGAACTCCTAGTCCACAAGTGGCTGACAGTCGCGTCTAGGCACGGGACTGGAAGTTGTTCCCTCTCTCTGTGAATTTTTCTCATTGATCAACTCGTTCAACAACTGCTCCGCCTCCACCTCCCTGCAGTTGTGAAAAAAGCCCCGCCTTCCCCCAAACGACAGGGAAACAGGAAGGGAAACCTTGATGGCGGTCTCTTGGCAGCAAGGGGGTTTCCAGAGACAGGGTTGTCCAACGGCTGCAGGGTCGCTTAATGAGCCATGCGACGCGAGCTTGTCAAATCATTTAGATTCAGTGAGGACGCGCAGTAGCAAGCTTTTTCCAAACTCTTGAGGAACATCATGAGTACCACCATCTGAGCCTAGATCTACTTGGCGAGAATTGATAAAATTAGAAAGACACACTTCTTTCCTCTACATTTAGGATCGGACTGACACGCGAGACAAGATCCCAGTCTACTGTGCATTAGCTTAGCAGAGCCTTGGCAAATATCAATCTCAGTTTTTGCTGGAGGTGTCATGACGAGGACATTGTGGTATCCGGGTCATGTTTCCAGATCTCTCTCATCGGATCTAAAACCATAAGTTGTGACTCCAGAGCAGCGTCGTTTTGGCCTCGAAGCGTGCTTGCTTGTTCTGACACACGGCATCTTTCCCGTTTCTTTTATCAACCTTTTGTTTGTCCATTGCCCGCCAACCTCGAGACCTCCCAACAGGGGCATCGGCAAAACTTGCTCACAAGGTTGATCAGTGTATAGCATGAATTGGGGTGGCAGCAAGCAGAGCCAACGTTGAGTCTCGGGGCTGGCAAGGACACCAGGAGAGAGGTAGAACAGGCAACAATGTCCTCACATGGACAGCACTGGATCTTTCTTTACGCAAGGGCCCACCCGAATGCTCTCCATGACTTGCTGGGTCTTTACAAGTGTGGCTACTGCTACTGTCACGATAATCGATGTCTGTATAATTATCTACAAAAATTAGGAAAAAATTCAATGGCAACAAGTGCCGTTTCCGTTGGTCGTTCCATTTTCACCAGTCTTGTCGCTTATCGCTAGGGTCGACATCTGATCCTTGCCATCCCAAACCTCTCCATTGAGACCGAACGTTGCGATCGATGGCGGCACATGTAAAGCTGGATTGCGGATGAAGAAGTTGTTGGGTCGCAACAACATACTTACTGATTCTGTTGGCATGACTAGATGAAGTTAGTGATTGGAAGGCAAGTCCTGGAATGTAGTCATACTTGGGAAATCCTCTGTCCTCGGGAAATGCGTGAGACCAAAGTTGAACCAGACCACAATGTCCTTGTTCTCGATGGGTGCCTCCTCGGCAATCCACTCAGGTAGACCATGATTGCCCTCTGTCGTCACGCCATTGGTCTGTGGCACGTAGTTTCCGGCTGGATAGAGCTGGCCATCCACATATGGCGTGACATGAATTGTGTTTCTGGCAAATCCAGCACGGTTCCACACCAGACTGCCTTCCTTGGCAAGAAGCGCCGGAGATTCTCTACTGACAATCTTGTATGCGACCGGTTTCTTGGCATACGGATGAAGGACAGAGGGATTGATGATATCCCAGGTTCGACTCGTCTCGTGGCAGTAATTTGCAGCACCGTCTTTGGTCGTCTTGTAGACCGTTTTTTTGGCGTAGAAACCGTTGCCATAAAAGTTCTCTTCTGAGCCTACTTCTTCCTCGGCAGCTACAGCGTCAGACTGTACAACAGTATTGTTCTGGCCGTCCACAGCTGGATCGATACGAATATTGAAGATGTGCTGGTGGTTGTGGGCAATCACACGATCGGCAACCTCTGTACCCCATTTGCCAGTTTCCTCATCAGGTGCGAGCACATAGGTATTGAGCATACCAGTGAGCTTCAGCTCAATCTGGATTGTCCCATCTTGGTAGATCTGCCAATAAATGCAATATTCGTAATTCGCAGCTGTGAAGACTTGCGAGATGACCAGCTTGCGTCCTCTCGTGCTAATGACATTCTCATCACGGAAATCAGTGTGCTTGAAAAGGATCCCTGCATCCTCCTCATGGATGCAGACTGCGTTCTTGATGATTGTAGCCTCGCCAGCTCTGTTGGAGATGACACCATCAAGATAATGTATAGAGCCCTTACAATCACAGCCGAGCTGGAGGGAGTTCGTCATCAAACCCATGCCATACTCACCGACATCGAATGCATGCTTGCGATGGTGAGGTTTCGTTGGGCAACCATATGGAACCACCATCTCGGAGATCGAAAGTCGGTGGAACATGGATCTTTCCAGACCCGTTTCTGGATCCTCCACCCTGACGTTGTTGAGCACAATGCCCTCTCTAGAATTGAAACCGATGTGCAACTTGAATCCAAGCCAGGAGATCTCCCCTCCTTTCATGGAGAATGAGACACCTTCAGGCTGCTGAATATTGAGTGGCTTTATATCGGTTCGATATGTCTTTATGAACTCGGGCATATAGTTGTGCTGAGCCTTTGGCACTGGTGCTCTTTCGAATTCAGAGCCCTTCTTGAGCTTGATATCAATCTCGATCACCTTTTCTTCTTGAGTGTCGACGACAGGGCAGAAATCTAGTGGATGGGCGTATTGGTTGTCGTGCTCCGTCACTCGATAGTACATCAAAGCCTGTTGCAGACGATGTTTCGTGCCCCATCGCTCGTCGTAGCCAATTGTCCAGGCGTCGCAGTAGATCTTGCTCATATCCTCGATGCCAATATCGGCACACAATTTGATAACTCGTGGATCGGCTCTCACGATATCCTCGGTAGATTGCAGATCCTCGAGTGTGATAGTAGGCATCACTCCCTTTCTCAAGGTGAATTGCTCGACCTTTTTCGTGCTGATGTTGACGATCACTTCGTACAGTGTCGTGGTTCCGGTCTCGAAAGCGATCGAGAAAGCACGTCTATCGATGGCTGTTCGAGCATCCTGGAAGTACTTGAGCAGTTCTGGCTTTGGAGGCTCATTCAGCGTGATGGAATTGAAGGCAAAAGAGACATCAGACTTGTGTGCTCGGATGAGTTCCGCAGCGGTCCTGATCTCCTCGATCGTGAGCTGGTCCAAGGGATGTGGTGCTGATTGGGCAACCATGATGCGAACCACGTTCTGTGGGCGAGGCAGGGAGGATCTGAAGGCTCTCTTGATGTACTTGTTCTGAGAATCTTAGCCCGTGCGACGGTCTGATTTATGACTTGAGGAAGGTCGGCATCTTATATCAAAAAGGCTGAGGACATCCATCGGTGGGCGCTTGTTCGCAACAATCTCTGAGCTGATCATTGGATGGGCGCTACTCTCAGCAGGAGGCTTTCCAGAGTGGGGTTGCTCGTTGATTGATCGTTGACTGATCGTTGACTGATTAGATTTTCCTCTTCCAGCAAATCTTCCCGCACAAGGGTTCTCTTGCCTGAACAGGCAATTATATCCATTGTACCAATTATTTGCAGCACAGGCACAGCAGGGACGCAGACTTGATAGAGATCGATCAGAACGAGGTACTCACGAGATTATGGCTGTGGTGCTTCAGATGTGACAGTATCTGTCTGAGCAGAATGCCTGGCTCCACCTTAGATGTTGTCTCTTTTTTTGGTGGTTAGTGTGGGTCAGGTTACCTGGATCTGAATCAAGGCCGAGACACGTGCGTCTGAGTTTGGACTCAGACGTCCATGAGGGTTCAGCGGAGCCATTCTGGCTTTGGCATTCTTTCATTCGCATGGCGCATGAGCCGAGTGGGATGGTTGTTCAGTGTCTCACAAACGGGGCCAATAATCACTTCAGATGAGGACAGCTCAATTATCAGAGGTGCTATCTTCAACACCTTAACTCCTATCGTTGGCGATTGATCTGCAAGGAGCCAGACACTTCCAAACATGTCCGGCCAGGAGGACGAGTCCAAGAAACCTAAAAAGGTCTTGGACAAATTAAAAGATAAAATGCAATTGAGCAATAATCAAACAAAGGAGGAGCGAAAAGCAGCAGAGTTGCTCAAGAACAACCACTCATTAGATCCGTCCGAGTTGAAAGGTCGCTCAATCGAAGAATTGTTCAAGTCAATGTCTACTGAGCAAGTCCTGACAGGCTTGGCCCCGACAGGCAAGAACAACAAGGATATGGCTGACTACAAATTCTGGTCGACTCAGCCAGTCGCGCGTTTCGACGAACAGATCGACATTGAGGGACCTATAGAGCCCGTGGCTGATGTGCCTAGCGAGCCAATCGCATTATTGAACGAGTTCGAGTGGGTCACTATGGATCTCAACGTCCCAGCACAGCTAAAAGAAGTATATGAACTGCTCTCACTCAATTACGTCGAAGATGATGAAGCCTCCTTCAGATTCGATTATTCGGCCTCATTCTTACATTGGGCCCTGCAGGCCCCAGGTTTCAAGCAAGACTGGCACATAGGCGTGAGGGTCAGAACTTCCAAAAGACTGGTGGCATTCATCTCTGGTATTCCCATAACTCTACGAGCCAGGTCCTCGGACGTCCTGGCGAGCGAGATCAATTTCATGTGTGTACATAAGAAGCTGCGCTCAAAGAGACTCGCCCCAACACTAATAAAAGAAGTGACACGAAGATGTCATCAAGCTGGTGTCTGGCAAGCTGTATACACCGCGGGTGTCGTTCTTCCAAAACCAATCACGTCGTGTCGATATTACCATCGTTCCCTTGATTGGCAAAAGCTCTCGGAGATTGGATTTGCAAGTCTCCCACCGAGAAGCACAAAGGCGAGGCAAATTGCAAAGTACAAATTGCCAGCTGAGCCCACTCTGCCAGGTGTACGTGCCATGGAGAAGAAGGATGTTTCGGTAGTCGGCGACTTGCTGCGACGTACGCTGTCCAAGTTCTCAATTTATCAAGTCTTCAGCGACGAAGAGGTCGAGCACTGGTTTGTCTCAGACCCAAGTCTACTTCCTGCAGATCGCGTCATCTGGACCTATGTCGTTGAAACCAAGGGCAAAATCACCGACTTTTTCTCATTCTATTCTTTACCATCGAGTGTGATTGGCAATGAAAAGCATAAAAAGCTCAACGCTGCATACTTATTCTATTATGGCACAGAGTCATCTTTCTCGAAGGCTGCTGATGCATACAAAGCTCGGCTGATCGCGCTCATCACTGATGCCATGATATTCGCAAAGAAATTCAGCTTCGATGTTTTCAATGCTCTCACACTCTTGGACAACCCGACGTTCTTAGAAAAACTGAAATTTGGACCTGGCGACGGCTTTTTGAACTATTACATGTACAATTGGAAGCTGAAGCCTATCTCTGGAGGCTTGACCGAAGACGGCCGCCTTCATGCCTCAACTTCTCAGGTAGGGTTAGTGATGCTTTAATGGAATACAATAATCACAGACAGGCCGAAGAGACAGCGTGCTAGTGCACAAATAGAACATATCACTTCGCACACATAACATGTTCAGCATCTACATTGAGAGACATCCTGCTATCTGCTCTTGATTTGTTGAGTTGTCAGGGTGCCGTGCCAGTATTTGTCGGAGGCGTCCCGAACGATGCGGCTCCACATGGTTGACCTTTTTTGAATTTCAAAACTTCATTGTACAGATGCCTCAAGGCTACAGGAATTATCCTCTCTTGTGCAGCATGTATGTGTCAAAGTGAGTTTTGATGAAATTGCAATAGACCTTAAGTGCACTACATGGAGGCTCCGACGACGAATCCGGAGCTGACAGGGTTCACATACATAAAAAGGAAATCACATAGGAAGAAGGGCACGAAAGGACGACCGGGTAAACCTCAGCAAGCAATTTCTATCGATGAATCAAGAAGAGATGGCTTGGCTGAAGCTTCTCAAATTGCTGCAAAATTTGTCCAGCGAAAAGAAATACTCTTGAAATCGCAATTCTTCAAGGATTTTCAAGGATTATTGAAACAAGTCTTGGAGGATCCGACGTTTCGAAAACCTTTGTGGTTGAAGTTGCTAGGGATCGGAACGTTAACGCATAATCCTTCATTGACTCAACTTGCGTTTGGTTTGGAACTAGCCAATGGTCTCTCTATACCTTTGTCACATATCGCCACGGCCGACCCCATGTATACCGCACAAGACGTTCAGTTTATTGAATCATTGGGCATCGAGGTGCAATCTGTGGAGAAGTGCAACCACCACGACCCTCATCTCTGCAACGATAGCAATGACGCCGCGGATAACGAATCTTCTCAAGTGTTGTTGATTTTTGCGCCTCATGTGCCAAAGTCAGTCTATGAGAGGACACTACGCCAGTTCTGGCACACAGAGCACATCGACAGACTCATTCTCCTGGGCAATACTCTGACGCATTACCCTGACATGTAAGTTTGTAGTTTGACTCTCTGCGGTGTACTTCAATCGTTGCTAACCTGAGATCAGATATTCTGATGCAAGATTGACCCGGGAAAGTCCTGCGATCTTGGCTGCCGCCAACAGTCTTCTCTTTCACAGTGTCAGCTTACCACTGAACTTTGAATACAACAACGTCTTCAACGATTTGTCCTTCCAATGGTTCGATACCACGAAACAATTGCCGCAAATTGCATTTCAGCATAGTGAAATCGAGAAAGAACACTTTGAGATCAATCAAGATGACATTGACGCTGGCGTTCGAGAAATGAGTCAACTCGAATCCAAAACTGGAGCTTTGAAACTGCAAGGAGACGAAGCATGAAGTCACGCATATGATAAAAATTACATCCTCCCCGTCAGACCATCCGCATCATGGAGCTTGGCATCGGGCACATCTATGTCTAAATCTATCTCGCCCCTTCCTACCTACTATGGTGACAAAACAGTTCCAAGGACTACTCAAACTTTGGTTTAATGAGTCCATTTCGACCGTACCATAATCCCTTGGTGAACAATTCAAAGTATGCAAGTGGGAAGATGTCCTTCTTGAGATGGTATGCCCAGCGAGAAGGTGTACCTTGATCTAATCCAAATTTGGCAAAGGACTCCTTGATCTCACCGCCGTAGCCAAATTCGGCAAGGATGAGTTTTCCATAGCCGACGAGAAGAGGGCAGGAAGTGTAGCCGTCATAGTGTGCCACGAGCTCCTTGCCTTGGCCTGCGCTGTACAGATTATGAGCAAGGATTGGAGATTGTGACATGATGGCAGCAGCAGTCTTGCTGGTCGGGAGAGAGGATGCATCCCCGAGTGACCAGACATTGGGATACTTGGTCGACTGGAGAGTCTTCTCATCGACTGCAACATGACCAGCTGCAGTTGCCAGACTCGACTTTTTGATGAAATCGTGAGGAGCCATGGGAATCGTGGCATGCAAAAAGTCGTATTTTTTCTGTATTATGTCGCCAGAGGACGTCGTGAACTCTGCCACTCTCTTCGATCCGTCGACTTTTGTCAAGACGGTCTCGAAATTAGCCGTCACCTGACGGTCCAAAGTCAGATCTTTGAGGATGGCAGAGTACTTCTGAACACCAAACATCTTGGGCAACGAGGTCGCGAATTCAATGTTGATATCTCCTCGTTTTCCGGCCCGCCTCCAATAGTCTTCGGCCATCCACATAATCTTCTGTGGAGCACCTGCACACTTGATGTCTCCCTTGGGCTGCGTGAAGAGAGCGGTTCCTTGAGACAAGTCCTTGATGTTCTCCCAGACCTGATCACAGTGTGCATAGTCGTAGATACTGGCAACTCCATTCTTGCCCATGGTCTCCTTGAGCCCGGCAACGGCCGCATAATTCAACCTGATCCCGGGGCATAAGATCAGTGTCTTGTAGGAGTGCTGTGAGCCATCGTCAGTCGTCAATTGACTCGACTCTGGGTTCAACTGTGCAACGAAACTCTTCACATGTTCCACATGAGAGGGCATTATGTCACCCATCTGCCGATTCAGTTCGGATTTGTCCGCGAGTCCAGCCCCGACCAAGGTCCATCCAGGTTGATAATGGTGCAGTTCCGCCTTGTCGATGATCGAAATTGCCGGAAGCTTGCTTCCATTCTCTTCATAGACCTGTTTGAGCTGCTGGGCAACACTGATTCCTGCCGTGCCCGCTCCAACAATCAGAATGTCGTGGGACCGAATGTTCGTGCTCGTAGCATATCCCCGACTTGCCAATAAACAAGATCGATTGATGATGAACCGCGACATGCCTGACTAGACACAGATTCGTGATCCCTAGAAAAGTCTGAAAGTGTTCAGATGGCCCCACCTCTTTCTGTACCTTCAAATTGACGGAAGATCGAAGATTTTTTGGGGAAATGGCGCGATCGTGGCTTGATTTGCCATGAATGCAGTGGCGATCGGTCAGTGCAAGTTCTCTGATTTAACGCAGAATATGAAATGCAAGACGAAGCTCATAAGCACCACTAATCTTTTTATGGATGGGAGCATGACACAAGAGTTCACGTCTCACAGTCTCACAGATGTTATGATGCTTTTTGAGGTGGTAGCTATGAATAGTCTAATTGACCTTCTTGGCACCGGCTGTAGTCTTCGACTGATTGAAGAGCCAGATGAGACAGAATACCAAGAAGCCACCTATCGTTGTTGCGGTAGCTGTATAATATGGATAGGCAGCGCTCAGGAATCGATCGTATTCATCATGGCGGAAATGCCGGATCGTAATTTGACTTCGCTCTTCGATATAAGTTAAACCATTCCTTTTGTAGTTCACCTTGAAATGGAATACTCCATAGTGGTCTGGTAACATAAATGCAGTTGAATACCTCGCAGAATCGGGCCTCGTTTCGAGAACATCAAGCTTTGTTCGAATGTAGGGGTCGAGCATGATAAGCTCCAGTTGCACGTCGTTCGCGACATATGGTTTCCATGTGTCTTCGGAATATTGTTGCAATGAGATCGAGAATTGTACCTCGTTTTTCACTCGATACATTGAAGGAGACGTCGTCAATAATGACTCATTGGCCAGTGAATGCTTTAAATCGGCAGAGCGGAGTACAGATTTCTCCTGGAAGACCCACTGTGTCAATTCCCGGGCGAAATTCTTGTTTCCCGCTATTTTCCCATCATCCAATACTGTGTCGAGCGCCTTATTGGAGAACATCTCTACACTGCCAGTAATTCCAACTCTGGCATTATTTCTCGCCTGGAAGACACTAACGAGCCAAGCTTGCGAACCAGCAACCCACGGATCTTCAGATGCCTCGAACTCTTCCTTGACATCGTAGCTATAGGCTGTACGGGAAGCTCCGAGTACTGGAGTGAGGAGAGGACTGTTTCCGAGTCCATGCCCAATGCCTTTATATATGATTGGTGAGCCATCCTGTACCTCCTTCGAGATGATGAATTCATTCGAGCCGAATTTTGATGTGACTATCGTCGTATGGCGCTCATCGCTGCTTCCGTCGAAATTGAAATGATCCGCCATCAATGTGTCTCTCTCTGCTAGGTCGATCTCCAGCTCCTTGGCAAAATCACGGATAGCTGCTCCAGCGCCTGTTGATGCACCAACAAGAATATTGCCGCCATGGTTGATGAACTTTACCAGCTCTTGCGGAGTAAGACTAGGACCGAGACCCTTAGATTTCTGTGGAAAGAGTATTGCATGATCGTATATACGCTCGCCTAACTCAAAGAAACTTAATTCGTCCCTTGGTGTCGAGAATTTCAGAGCAAAACCCCGATCTAGCAAGTCAGCCGAGCTCGCGTTCCGAACAATTGCCAGGAAGCTTACTCGTTAACGCCTCAAAGAACTGTGAATACTCTTCCTGAGGGGTTCCAGCATCCAGAATTACAGCAACTCGATCACCAGAAACTGATTTCGCAGCAGCTTTTGTACATATGCCAGCAGAGTAGATCAGGGCAGCCGCTGTTCTGAAGATCCTCATGCCTTTCTAGAAAATGTTCCGCACAGTGCAGACACACCCAAGCTACGGCTATAGAGAAGAACGTAGATGAAGCAAGCTCATCCCACGACGCGTGCAGTCAGTCATGAGTGGCCTTCAAGGTTGAATTGGCAATGAGTGAGAAGCACGCGCCAGCTCCATCAGACAAGTGTCAATCCGTGCTGAACGGGTTCTCCTCCCGCTTTCCTCCTCCCTGATCTCCTTCGGAGGGCTCGACGTCAGATCTGCGGCCAATCACTTCCTCCCGAGAATGCCATACAGCATCAAGCCTGCTTGTCATCGACAAACTGGAATTCTGTCACACTTCTATGACATATGATTTCGCAATTTGCGCTCCAGTGTACGTGCTAGACGACAAAAGACTCTTCTTCTGTCATCGACGAGTTATTCAATTATCGAATGCCGCCCAAGAAAGGCACACGAAAATCGCCGAAAGACGAAGCACAGGATCACAGTATCGAGGTAGAAACAGCAAACGCTGAGCTGGTCACACCAGAAATTGAAGCGTCTGCAAAGGAAACTGAGCAGAAGAAGACGAAGAAGCGTAAAACGAAATCTACAGAACCCGAGGAACCACTCAGAATGCGCAACCTCAAAAGTGTGGTGCGCATTGGAGCACATGTGTCCATGGCCAAGTCGATCGCCAATTCTGTGACTAATGCCAACCATATAGGAGCTAACTCATTTGCAATGTTCCTGAAGAATCAACGGAAATGGGTCAGTCCGGACCTCAAGCCTGAGGAAGTACAGGAATTTCAACATCGGTTGAAATTTTATGGCTACGATCCAGCAATGCACATCCTTCCGCATGGTAGTTACTTGATAAATCTTGCTCAGGACGACCCCGAGAAGCAAAAGCAGGCTTACGATTGTTTCTTAGACGATCTAAGGCGATGCGAAGTTCTTGGAATCGGCCGATATAACTTCCATCCCGGTAGCACTGCCTCATGCAGTCGCGAGCAGGGTATCGCTAATGTGGCATCATGTATAAATAGGGCTATTGAAGAAACGACGACTGTGCGAATTGTAATTGAAAATATGGCAGGTCACGGCAATATCATTGGTGGTCCACTTGAGGAGCTTGCACAGATCATAGATCAAGTCAAGGACAAATCCCGGGTGGGAGTATGTTTAGATACATGCCGTAAGTATACGCACAGACAGAAGCATAAGTCTTCAATTTACTAACTTTGGCAAGATTTGTTTGCAGCCGGCCACGATTTGAGAAACCAGGTTGTGTATGACGCACTGATGAAAAGATTTGACGACATAGTCGGATTCAGATATCTTGCAGGGCTCCATCTCAATGATAGCAAAGCCGACCTCGGCGCAAACAAAGATCTACATCAAAACATCGGTCTGGGCTATCTTGGCCTCGAAGCATTTAGGTGCATCATGAATGATAAACGTCTCCATCATTTGCCAATGGTTTTGGAAACTCCGTCAGAGGATGAACATAAAAAAGAAGATAAGACCATATGGGCGCGCGAGATTGAACTGCTTGAGTGGCTTGTCGGTAAAAAGGCTGATGATGCGGACGTCCTGAAAAAATCAGCGGAGCTTCAGGAGCAGGGAGCAGCTGACCGAGTCAAAGCATCTGAGGCCGCTGTACGGAAGGCCGAGAAGCTGAGTAAGCCGATCAAGAAGAGAAAGCCGAAGGCTGGAAAGGAGGAATCCGACACGATTGAAAGTGACAACGATAGCTCATGAGTATTCTAGAAGAGGATGACTAGGCCTGCAAAAAGTGCAAAGCTATGTTGCAAAGTTCTCTTTCCTTACGGAAAGCTCCATTCACTGAGCATTCACTCGAGCCTGTGCAAGCTGATCACTGCCAAGAATGAAGCACTCTGTGGCACCAGTTTATTCTGGAAGTCCTGCGTGTCTCGTGTTCAGATAGTGGGCCACGATCACATATCGATGTCTGAACAGGCCACGCTGTTTTGATCAACAAAGGTGGCATTTCTGAAAACCCGTCTCGCGAAGCTACCAAGACGTGCATTCAACTCTCCCTTCTCACAGGTCTAATTCCTTATCCTTCCCATCTGTAACATAATATTCATGGCAGTGCAGGAGTACCAATTTCTACAACATCAGGCAGGCATTGATTTCACCAGAGCAGCTAGACTGGCAATGGCTGCTCGTATTCTACCGGAAACGGCTCAGCAGCAGAGCAATGGTAGCATTCATACATCAGATGAGTCATGCCTAAGGTTAGAAGCATCACATTCACCAATCCGCTATCCCATCCCTTTGGGACGAGAGAAGCGCCGAGTTCCGCAGAGAGACTCGTTCTTGCGTGGTGGAGAACAATTCCGTTCCTTGCAACGTGATTCGAAGCCATCGTAAGAGCTTGTGGCATCTCAATACAGGTGCTTCACTAATTTTTGTGAATAGGGCAATGGCAAGGACAAGTGTGCGATGGATTTCGTGGTCAAGACATCTCTTTCATGATCTGAGGTGCACATTGAGCAAGCCTGGTCATTCTCCTTCTATCAAAGCTCGCACATTAGCTCAAATCTCCGAGCCTGAAATGACAAGTGGACATGCTGCACTCGATAGAGAACCCGAGCCTCAAAATTCCTCTCTAAGCAGGCCTCTTCCATACAAGGAAGAGCCTTTTCCACATTCCCATCATGGATGCTATACCCTGGAAAAGCCTGACTCTTGCTCTGTACCACCATCTCAGGAAGCTTCTTTTGACGGATGTGTTTCAAGTGAGACCCCCGGTGAGTATGATCTCACAACCCCGATCACAAATCAAAGTGTAGCGACATGCGACGATGATGCTCAACAAGATCTGTATGTTCCTACTTCATACAACACAAATCGAGGAAATTACAACATCTCGGAGAACACACGACTGAATCTCTCCGCATCGTCTTTCAAGCGTAGTGCCGTACTTGAGAATGATCAGAAGTATGATCACACATCTGTATTGCACAAACGGAATGATTGTTATCTGGAAACCACTTCGACTTCAAACTCTAGGCAGGGTCAGGAGATGAAACCTCGCTCTGCTTCTCCATCTGGTCAGATCAGATCAATGAGCAGTGCACGATTCCGGGTCCATGTTAGAGTTCAAGATGCCCTTGGGTCTGAACATATTGTTTATAACAATGATTCCCATGGCATAACAGACGATGTACCTGTGGCAGTTGAGCATCCACATCAGAGCCATAATACCTTGATTGACTCTGATACAAGCCACTTCGTGAGTCGGGTACCATCAGAGAACCAGGATCTTGTGTGGGCTCAGCTCGAGGAACAATCTCAGGATTTCAGGGAAGAACAGTCTGAGCAGCAACTTGGGCCCACCCGTCGACAGGTCGAAAGGCTGACATCGGCAGCTCTCCGAGATATCACATTGAACGACTGGTCATCAGACGACACTGAGATAAACGATCAAATCAAATGCCGGAGAGAAGACTTGTGTATTCAAAGTCCTCCAAATGTGATTGTGAACAGTGGATCTTGTGTGGCTGGAAAAGACGCCAGAATCGCCGAGGAAGACATTGGCTATCTCAATCTACCAGAAGAGCATCGTGGATCTGACCTTGGTCGCATTGCTATTGAAAGAGTGGACAAGTGCTCAAGATACACGAGCCACAAACGCAATACATCTCGAAAAGAGAACATGGACCATGACAATTCTCAATTTGCTTACACGAACGATGTCAATATCAGACCTATGGTAGACAAAAGCTGCCGTGGCCTAAGTTCTCGCATACAGAATTTCGAGGACAAGATCTTAGAGAATAAGTTTCGTGCTGAGTATCGCGTTCGTGGGCATGGTCGCGAACAGCGCAACCAAGCTCCTGTCACAGCGGCTAATTCAATTCCTGATTGGGAATTTAGGTTGACTAAGCAGAAGTTTCATGACGTAACTTCAGCCTTTGCACTAGATCTGTGAGCTAACTTCTCTTAGAAAGCAAGGCAGAACAGGTCTGTGGACGTGGGATCGAATCTGATTTGATCGCGAGCCATAAGACGGATGTAGACGGCATAGTCATGTTGTACAAAATTGTGGTAGTATTATTTAGTTCACATTGTATCAAATAGAACTTTACGAGCTGGCCGATCATGGCTTGCGTACTTCCAAAAGCAGATCTGGCCCGATTCAGCCAACGTGCACTCCACAAATGCATTAATGACTTTACGCGAGTCGTGATGTAATCTTCGAAACACCCATGGCTGGTATATAAAATGGCAGCTTCAACACAAAACCACTTTCTCTCAGCAAACGAACAATAAATATGTCAGACGAATTAGCATCAGCAGGATCAGTCACCAAGGGTATACTGCTGTAACATTCTGAATGTGGCATTCACTGACAGCTTAGGTCGAACCACTGCATCAGACCCACAGGCTAGTGCTGGCGATCCAGTCCCAGTCGTCGACGACAACCAGATCAACGACCCACCTCAGGAACTCGATGGATCTGAGGAGACCATGAACGCTGATGATAAGGAAGCCATCAACCCGGACAACATTATCAGTGATGAATCCGAGGTCGGCACCAGAAACAAGCAGACTGGATCTTACAAGGAGCCCGGTGACGAAGAAGAGTTCGATGAGCGAGACTAAGTCATACGACACTCGTCTCTGTATCAATATTTATGACTTTTATCATGCTACGACGAATAATTATGAACCCCTCCAACGTTGTTTCACTTTTTCTGATTGACGTTGTCCATGCCTTATCTCTTCATGATAGCCTTCTGATAGAACTTGGAATGACCCGAGTCGTGCATGATTGTTGCCAATTGGCTCATTTTGTGTACAATGTGACAATCGTGATCGGCATATGGACCGAGGCCAGTGACGTCAACAGATTCGGAAGCTCTCAAGTTAATGTACTGCCACTTCATGTGCTACCTGTATCAGTAGGATAACTTTCACATATACACAACTATCACCATGATTGCAGAAACCATTTGTTTGACTTTTTCATCTTCACCCTCGATTACAATGATCCCTGGTTTGCCAACCTTCAGAATTGTATTGAGATTCAACAGGACTGAAAGACTTTTTATTGTTGAGATCTTTTTTGAGGCTAGAATATGATGGGAGAACAGCAGAGCCAATCTTGACATCACAGCATATTCCGATATTTCAGCTTAGCAGTGACATGGTTACACCAGAATCAAATCTGTTTTAATCGATGAGCAGGACTGAAAAGTACAATTTACACTAACATATGTTAGAATCCAGGATGACGTAGGATCTAGCATCAGCAAATCAAGCTCAATGGTTGTGGGGCCGGAATATGAACTAAGAATGCTACAGCTTAATACTTCATGTGCTTGCAATGACTCCATATCTTGGGCAATGTCTCTCATAGGTTCTTGATGGCATCGGATGAGAAAGTCATAAACGTCAAACACACCTAAGTATAGATGTCACTTTCATCTGGTCAGCATTCTTCCCACGTCTCCTCAAAGGCGTGGCTGATCATAGATCTGTGGCTGACCTTGAGATTCTTGCAGACGCGTCACGATCACGCCGACATCAGTCAGACACAATCATAATGATCGTGCCTGCGGTCTACTTGTGCCTCAAGACAGCTTAAGTTAGCTGCATGCAGTGACTGCAGGAACAAAATGGACCCAGTTTGTGCACTGATTGCTTGATAGAAGAACTAGTTGACGATGTGCCTCAAATTTGCAAGCTTTTGCTTTGTAGGTCGACTTGTCAGCACGGTTGTCCGACTTCCTTATGATCCCTTGTCATTTTTTGATCTCGATATCTAGAGGAATTTTGGCAGCTTGGCATTATCTGAGTTCTTGTTCGCGATAGTATGCAACATTCTAGCATGGGTTGCACGGGCAGTCCATCTCAAGTCATGTGTCAAGCAAGCAGGGGCGTAGATTACTTTGTGCGCCTCTAAACTGGTGCACCAACTCAAATGGAACTTGGCAGACGGTTTGCTCTTCAGATTGACACTTTCATGTCTGCACTCATACAGCCTGGCCAACTGATCACTTGATCGTGCTTCGTCTGTCCGCTTCCCAGGATTTCCCTGTTCGTCAGAAACTCGATCCCTATGCGAGTGAAATCAGGATTGTTACGCTAAGGTAGACTGGCAACATTCATTCGAGCCAATAGCGGCATACGACATCTGATTAGATCTTACTCCGACCGTTTGCTATCCTTCTTCGCAGTAATCTTCCGCGTGCATTCGAGTCGTCGTCAAGCACACCATATCAAGTCTAGGTGTCCTGACCACATCTGTGCCCTGACGAATCAGCATCAGTGACTACAAAAGTCTGTGGCTTGAGTATCATGAGTGACTACGAGGCAGGACTAGCAAGACGAGTGCTAAGTTCATGCTCGTCTGATACCAGACCCAACAAGGACGACCTCATGGAGGCAGCTCATACAGCGTTCAGGCGTAATCATACTTTGAGGAGTGATAGGGAGTCAAGTCCGACAGGCGAGATCTGGCTCTCTCCCAATCAGTACACTGGTCAGTGTGAGCCATCGGAGCTTAGAACGGATCTCAACACACTCTCCTGTCCCTTCGAGACCACTTTTGTAAACAAAGAGAGAAGATTCCCTATGTACAATGGTGAGCGAAGACACAATGAGTCTACGGAGATGCAGGCTTTCGTAAATCTGCCTTCTACAGACGTTGAACAAAGACTACAGGCAGAGATGGCATCACTATATATCGTATGTGTTGAAACCGTATATTCATTTGGAACTGACGTTACACGATAGAGTCTGCTGCCCAGTCCAGAGGATGTGCAACGCAAACACGACCTGATACTCAAATTAGAGACATTGCTCAATGAACAGTGGCCTGGCAAGGAGTTCTCAGTGCATGCATTTGGTTCTACGGAAAACATGTTAGCAACACATCAATCTGATTGTAGGGACTATACATGTCGCGAATATGAACCTAGCTGATTGTGCTAGTGGATGTCTGCATCGAGACCGAGTGGATCGGCTTCGGTGGTCAGGTGTGTCAATTATCAGCATTCATGACACGATGTAAGCTCCTTTGAATATGACTTTCGAATCTAACACATTTCTGCAGGTGGTATGCAGAAGGTGGTATGCAGATCGCAAGCAAAGGTCCCTGTGGTTGCTATTTATGACCCTGAGCTTGATGTCTCGTGCGATATGAACATCAATAATACCTTGGCAATGCACAACACCAAGCTAGTCAAGACTTATATGCTGCTTGATCCGCGTGTACGTCAATTGACTTACACAGTCAAGCAGTGGGCAGCTAATCGAGCTCTTAATGAAGCCAGTACGTATGCTACAGCTTCCAAGTAGCGTCAAGCTAACAACATAGTTTGTAACACGCTAACCAGTTATACCTGGACCTTAATGGTCATAAATTTTTTACAGACACGCAAAACTCCCCTTCTTCCTTCATTACAATGCTGGCCACATCCGGCACAAGAGCTCGTCAGTGGTACAGACGTATCTTTCGCTTGTGACCTTGAAGGGGACGACGCACTTAGGACCTTTTCATCGCGTAACACAGAGTCTATCGCCTCACTTTTATTCGGCTTTTTTCATCATTATGCATATGTGTTCAACTACGAGCATGAGGTGGCCTCGGTCCGGTTGGGTACTACCATAGATCGTCGCTCAAAAGGCTATCCAAGCGATAATATGTTCTGTATAGAAGAGCCTTTCACAACTTCTCGAAATCTAGGCAACACTGCTGATATGGGTTCGCACAGGGGCATCCAGCAAGAACTCAGAAGAGCACATCGGCTTCTCAATGACGGCGATACGCTCGATGCAGTACTTACGCCTTTTGTGCCTAAAGGCTCACACTCTACCAGTCCTAGGCAAGACACTGGACGTAAGCCTTCTCCGAACATGCGGCAAAGGACTGGTCGCTATGCTCAAGATCATAACCGACATTCTCGCATATCTGGGCGTGGGAGCTTATCTCGTCAAGCTGATTCTAATCATTCCGGACTTTACCATCCTTGTCCTTCAACCATGGAAAACACTCACATTCGCCCGGATAATTTCGCAGTACATCAGCCGACTGGGGAAGATCACCACGTCAATTTGGTGCAACCTAGAGATTGGCAGTATCTCAGTGTGGCTGAAAATGGTATGTATTGTATCAGCATGAATAGCATGATGCTGCAACAGACGAATCCAGGGACAAATTTATTGTATCTGATGCCAGCTCATCCCCGGGCTGAGAAAATGACCTCTCGATCCAGATCTCAACCAGCTCTATCTGGAAATAGATCGAGATTCAGGACTGAGGGAAGGAGACTATCACAGAACTCGACTTATGACCGAAAGAAGCTGACTTTTCATGAACCCGGGCTTCTACAACGACAACATTATTCAAACTCGTCATTCAATGAACGTTCCCTTTCCGTGAACAGTCTAAAGCCTGGATACGGCGGAAGATGGCCTGAAAGCTGTCCCCCAGATCCAAGATTGTTCAACTCGGAAAATACACTTGCATATGAGCCATATTATTCCCCACAGTTCTCTCGATTCACAAGCGGGAGTGATGTGGAAGGATCTCAGGCATCTATCGGTCTTACTTTCGCGAGCTCTCGTAGCTCACCTAGCAGTCTTTCTGGTTCTCCGTCTCCGTCGCCAATAAGCAATACCTATGCAGAGACAGCAATTCAAGATATCGGTGCAGTCAAAATAGCACCACTTGACGAATGTCTAATTACAGACTCCAAGACTGTGTCCGCTCATTTCCCAGCCCAGCACACGGCACTGAATGCTCCGAAAGTTAAAATTGAACCATGCCAATCAGTAGCCAAGATCTCGTATGCTAGCAAAGTCTCATCCCCCGGCACATCGCCACAACCGAGACCGGCGAGAAAGTGCCCAAATTATGAACCATTTCCTACTGTACACGCACTGGGAAAGCAGAAAAATGTTGAGATACGTTGCTAGCAACAGTTTGGTCCTTCAAGAGGAACAACAACGACAAGTACTCCTCTCACTTCCGTGGCTCTCGACTCAGTACGGATTCGCAAATGAAAGCTGTATATGCGAGCTTTGTTCGCACCAAAAACATCAGAAAATCAATCAAAAAACCATAAAAACACTCATCGATTCCAAAGAATGTCAGCACGTATGTCGGACTCTCCTGGTAGAAAAGTGTGCTCGCATGATGCATTTTCTTAGACAGCGCTGGCCAGGTTTGTTCTAGTCTATCCTTGCCATAAATGAGTAGTAAATGTACATTTCAGTTTCACAAACACAGATACCGATAAGATCATAGCATGCCAAGCATGAAATGTGGTCAATCTACCAATCTTAAAATGCTTCATCTAATTTCACATTGTCGGATGCAGTGGTGACTACGTCGTTGCTATCCGTCGACTCTCCAGGAAGTCTTTGACATAGATTCCCACCTCTTCACTCAAGAGAAATGTATCGTGTCCGAAATGACTTTGTGAGAGGCTCAGTTCTGCATAAGTGATGTCTCTGTTGCCTGTCGCCCTGAGGGAATCTGCAATCTCTCTTTGGCAAGAGACTGGCATGAGATTGTCGCTTTGTACGCCAACGACCAGGGTCGGTGTGCCTCTCATGGGTTCGAGTCCTGCAGACAAATCTTTTGCAGCATCAGATCGAGCTTTCCTCGTCTTCTCCGCCTGTGAGGGACGGGAAGACGAGTTTGACGGGGAAGGCAAGGTGCTGCCGCCTCTGGTTTCAGCATCATTGGTCGACTCGAGTGTGACTACTTTTTCATCGTATGCTTCTTGACGACAAAGATCTGCTGTCTGTTGGTAGCCTCCCTGTTTCCGTAATCTGGCGATTTCCTGCTGATGAGAGAGTGAGAGATTGAAGAGGTCCATTGCTTTCGACACATAGAGGAGAGAATTGGGATCGTAGCTGCCGATAAACTTTTCACCTGCGTGATCGAGATAGGTCTCGATCAAGAAATCGGGACAAAAAGCTGGTGATTGGGATGGATCGGCCCTGGTGCTTCCGAACCGATCTTCCCATTCAGGTCCACTACGGTATGAGATTGTGGCGATTTGGCGGGCGAGTTTCATGCCAGAGTGTGGTAGGATGGAATCATAGTAGTCGCCCCTCACAGAACTCCAATTCTGATCGGCCATGATGATTTGACGCTGTGTATGACGGAGCGCGATGGAGTAGGGATGAGATTTCGCGCAACCAGAGATACTCACGACGCTGTTGACGCGGTCGGGGTAGAGCGTTGCGGCAGCGAGACACTGCATGCCACCCATCGAGCTGCCGACACTTGCAAAGAGAGTCTGGATCCCCAGACCAGTGAGGAGGGCGAACTGGGCCTTGACCATGTCGTTGATGCTCAGAATCGGGAATCGGGTGGCATATCTCCGGCCATCGGCAGGATCCAGGGATTTGGGACCAGTGCTGCCGAAACACCCACCCAGGACGTTTGTACAGAGGACAAAGTACTTGTCCGTGTCGAGTGGCCTGCCCGGACCAATGTACTTCTCCCACCATCCAGGAGCCGTGTTCTCGGGGGTAGAATGTGCATGGGAAGAGGCAGACAGACCTGTATGGAGCAGGATCACATTGTCCTTTGCCGCATTCATGACGCCCCATGACTCGTATGCAATATCGTATTCCGGCAGAGAACCTCCGTAGTCACACTCAAGCGGCTCAGTCGAGTGCCAGACCTTGACGCCTGCAGGGGAGGAGGAATAGCTGGGTTCAGGCCCGGAGGAGAGGGAATTCGCAAATTGCTGCGTCCGTTGCTCGGTAGCATCGACACAGGGGAACGCCAATTGTGAGTTACTTCCTGAGTATCGAGCAGCCGATGTCGTCAAGGGCCGTCTTGCAATCGATACAACCTGCCGCGAGGCATGGAGACATTGCACCTGTCTTGCAAACCTTGCACTACTTTTCATGCCGTTTCTATAGATTTGCAAGAGTTCGGCCACCGTGCCCGATCTTCTCGAGGCTCCCAGAATGTCTCGCTGAGTCGTGCCCCTCGAGGAATAGGCAGTCTATGATCCAGCGCTCCTGGTAGCAGACAATAAAGTGAACGGAGTGCAGAGGGAAGCATCTCGCTTGATAAAAAGATTGATGGGAATTTTGCGGAGAAATTGCGACTTTTTCGGGATGACACAAGAGCAAGTTTGATTTCAAAGACACGCCAGGAAGATTCCCGAACCTTGAGTACTTCACGCAAACATCACCTTGGACTAGCTCGAGAATGACTATGCGTGCCTTGCCTCCTATAGGAGGTCCAATCAATCCACGTAACTCCATGCGCATTGCAGAAAGCCGAAAATCGTTCTGATGATTGGCCTTTCAAAGATCACGAATCCGATACACAACCATCCTTTGCCTTATATATACCGTATACAAGGTCCATCAAAGTTGAGGCTTGCCAGAATGCAGGGTCTTGCACCACACTCAATCGTCGATCCATGCACACACATGCACCAACATCTCCGCCTTGTCATCCTCGTCCTCGACAAAGTGACCACAGCCTCGAATTGTTTTCACTGTCCAATCTGTCCGGTTGCCCTTGCGCATATACCTAGCTTGTCAGTCCTCCCTACCAACCTGATTCGTTGGCAGGACCTCACCTCCGCTGCGGTGCATAGTCGTCTTGTGAGCCCCAGATGCCAAGTGTCTTGTAACCATTATACACCCTCCTTGGCTTCGGAAACATCCATAGGCTGTACTTGTAACTATCCAGGGGTAATGACACGAACAGCCAGCTGACCTTGATTGTCCGATCAGCGATAGCATGCGGCTCACATGCAGAAGCTATCAGAGCCCCATACGAGTATCCTCCAATGATCAATTCTTCGATGCTCTCGTAGGCGTGCAATAAGTAGTCGATTGTAGATCGCATGTCGTCTATCTCCAGGTGACCATTCCAGCTGGTCTTGTGCCTCCGAAAATTGAAGGTGACGACGAGATAGCCTAGATCTTCGAGCCGGCTGGCCAAAGCCACGATGACATGGTTGTTGTATGAACCGCCAAAATTGTGATATGGATGAGCCAGAACGGCAGCCTTTAGAGGCTTGGAGGACGAAGTCGTGGACGGGTAATAGAGTCGAGCACGAATGGTATGGTCGCGAGCAGCTTCAATTCTGAGTGGCCGAGTTGGCATACCGTTCTCCAGCAAGTGCTAGGAACGGTCCAGACTCGGCACCCTGAAGATAATAAGCACCACCTCCTTTGACCACAGTTTGGCTAATGCAAATGTACTCTAAAATCCCCCAGTGCTGCGAACAGACGCAGTTGTCCTCCCTACAGCCATTGCGGAGTGTTAGAGTTCTCCAACTGTCTTTGGTGTGGGGAATCTGCCCATCAAACAATTCAAGCCTTCAGTCAGAACGAGCAAGAGCAGCACAAGTGCGCCACAGTAACTGAGTTCAGAGATGAATTTCGTGTCTATGGTATGTGTGATAGTGCAGACTATTAAATTGTGACATAGATTGAAGAGCATCATGTCAACCAACTAGAACGCACTGTGCCACCTTGCATTTTGTCCACCCAAACTGTTCGCAAGCAGATCTCACCATGCAGAATCCCTGAAAATAGATTCAAATGCATCTGGACCAGTCAGCATGGCTTTTCTCTGTCGACTCTCAGCAGGACATTCTGAAGATGTACCTGTCTGCTGCGACACATGTGATTCATGTTTGCAAGTGATTTTCGTATCAACAACATCTTCTGGAAGCTCGTACGTTGCTTCGGAGTGTTCAATCAACCTATAATTCGCAGCTATGTGTGGTCTGGGGCTCAATGGTGCCTTGTTTGCCATCGTATTCTCACTTCTCTTGGTCTCGTCCTTCTCATCGACAATGAAAAAATAGTCCTTCAAGAATGAATGCTCCGGATAATCATTTGTAGCCAAAGAACTGCCATTCTGCATATCGAGATCACCCTCATCAGTCACATGCTGATGTGCATTCGGAAGTGGTGACATTTCAGTAGATTTTCGTCTTGAGTGGCAGCTGTCGGTCTGCTTACGCACGGGGAAGAATGTTTCGAGTGTCTGATCCACTGCCTCACACCTTTTTCTCTTGATGGCAGGACTCGCTGGCTGTTTCGAAGACAAATGGCTCTTATCAGAACCCGCGATCGCAGAGTTCTTTCTGCGGCCATTTGTATCGATAGACTGTGTCGGAGGAGGGCAAGCTAAGCACTGCTTTTGCTGATCAACGAACGAAATCATGTCCTGGTCTATTTCAAAGAACGCCCCAAATTCATCCTCTAGCAATTCATCCTCGTAAATGTTTTCTCCATCTTGGGTCATATTATCCGGATATTGATTGGGATCCTGAGTCGAGCACTTAACGGTTCCTATATCCATATTTGCGTTGGGTGACGCTGATATCGATTCTCTTCTAGCTTGTGTAGGCACAGAGATATGCTCAGTTTTTGCAGAGGGAGCTGAGGGGAGTAGAGTGACCCTTTGAGTCGAGCTAGATGAGGCTGACTCATCTTGCAAGCCTACATCAGTGCTAGGCAGAACCAAGTCTGCCAAAGTCAGGTTTTTTGCAGTGTCCATGGGTGTCGTTGTCCTGACGAGAGATGCAGCAGTGCACAATGGTGAGGGCGCAATCGCCCAATCAAGGACCAGCCGTGGCGGCACACTTGTCGCAGGGTATTCAACGCCTTGATTCCCTGACTTGTTCTTACTCGTCTCTGGTCCTCTCATTCTTGGTAGATCACGCGGATCTGAAGATTGTTCTTCATCCATAATATGCCTTGAACGACCGTCTTTGCAACACTTATGCGCACATTTCGACTTGTCCTTGCAGTGGTGGTTGCAAGCGTATCTTCCATTTGGTAAGACACTTGTCCTAGAGATTTGACCGGTCTTGGCATCTGATCGATTGAGCTGCGAGTCGTGTAAGACATTATCATGACTTTGGCCTGTCTGTGCTGTTGTCCTGTCTGTATCTTGATCTTTTGTTATGAGCAGCATAGCAACATGACATCACGACCATTACCTTCAAAAATGTCCAGGTATTCCAAATCTTTTGTATCTTCGGTAAGTGGTCGTGCTGAATTGTGCTCTGCGAAATTCTTCTCGCTAGTTTGAGCTGGGTATGCCTCATAGGAGAGGTCAAGAGCGTAGTCCACCTCAGCGTTCTTATTTACTAGTGAATGAGTACTAATGAATCACGTCAAGGTTGATCCCATTACCAATCTCCTCACACAGTGCTGTAAAACGGATTCTCTCTGTGTAAGCAACCAGGCGGACTTGCAACACAAATGTGCTCGGATGATCAATTATCTTTGTGATAGATTGTCTGCGAAAGTCAAGTAGAAGTCCATCCGAAGTGTCTGCGAGAAATATCACATGATGAGGCTGTCCGCCTCTCTTGCTTCCGGGAGTGTTGACACATACCAGACGTACGCTAAACCGTATGATGACAGCGGCCTGAGATATCTCCACACCTTGTCTCTCCACAGCGAGATTGAGTTTCGTGAGTGAGTGAACGTCGTATAGAATCTTATTACCAAAGGGTGGATTGCGGCGAAAAATTCTTTCCAATTCTCGTGGATCAGTCTTCAAAAGCTCGTCAAGGTCGTTTATGCCAGCTGTGATGAGAGTTCTCAAACTACCGTCTCCGATTCCTGGAATCTGCTTCAACATACCAGGATGATTTTCCCAACATTTTGCTGCGATGGAACGCCTCAGATTCAAGGCATTCCGCACCGAGACTGCATCACCAACTTCGAGTCTGCAATCAATTATGCATGATAAGAGTCGCAGTAATTGTAGACGTATGGAAGCTTTGTGCATCGAAATATTGTTTAAAGCATCTCTATGCTTCTCTTTCATCTGAGCAAGATCAATTGCGCATAGATCGATTTGGCACAACAGGTATATTTTCTGCCAAACAGCATCAATCTTCTCTGCGTATGTAAATCTCAAGGCAGGATTTTTCTTCAGTTCGTTGTAGCAAGGCTTATCTCCAGCACGGAAACGGTGCATAGAAAACTCCTCAGCTTTGCACACAGCTTTGAGAATAAGCTCCTGTGGCGCCTGTTGTGGTAATGCAAGGATATGACACACTAAACTGTGAGAAAATCGCCATGAAGAGCAAAAGCCCATACTTGTTGGAAATTTCACGTAGTATTTGGCCATTGCTTCGCCATATGCAGTAGTCCTCAACGTGTCAGAAAGTGACACCATCAGATTTTGCTCTGTCAAAGAAGCTATATCTTTGCGACACAAAGCCTCCAGTGTCTGCTCGATGTTGCTGTGGGTGCCATCAATTCGATAGTGTTGTGGATTTTGCTTGATTCTGATATACAGGAAAGTACTTCGCAGCCAGTCAATAGCTCCAGCGACATTACTAAATGTGCCAAGTCCTACTTCAGCATTGATGTGTTCCAACAAGCCTAGATGTAATGATGACTCGAGGATCTCGGATCCGGAGACAAGTTGGCGATATCCAGCAGCTTTGGCCTCCTCTGTCAGTATCACGGCTGTGCCAGAGTCGTCAAATTGTGGCCTCCCTGCACGGCCGACTATACGTATAAGTCACATACTTGTCCGCGTAGTTTTTGATACAGGTTTACCCATCTGTAAGATCTCGAGATCTGAGTACTCCTCGAAGCTCCCGCCCACATAGGTCAAGGTATTCTTCAGTATGACGAGATGAACTGGTAAATTTACTCCCACCGCCAAAGTTGACGTCGCTACTATAACGAAGATTGAACCTCGGATGAACAGATCTTCCACAAGTGCACGATCCGAAAGCTCCAAGCCTGCATGATGAAAAGCCACTCCGGACGATATGATGTCGTTGAGATCCTTATCCTTGAAATCTACACGAATGCTTTGTTGTGATGGCCAGGCTGTTCTATGCGTCTCATCATATGTCTTAGCGAGACTCTTTGCGCATTTCAATACGTCCTTGCGTGTTGCACAAAAAACTATGCACGGCTTTTGATCAGCATGTTTCTGGATCATAGGAAATACTCTGCCAAATATCAGAACCGGACTGACAAGGATAGCAATGCGGACTGTCTGCAGAGAGAAGCATCAAATGCGAAGTCATTCATTCTCTCAGATTTTGGAAATCCATACACGAATTTCTCAATTCGTATTGGACGATACTGCTCACCAAATGTTAAGGCCGTAGCGGGTGTCTGATGTTCCGACATACTTTGGCCCAGCCATCTGAGCGGATGAGTTCATTGTTCGGATGTGATAGATCTGTTATACCTTGCGACATCCTGCAAATTCGGGACAGTTGCCGAAAGGGCGATAAATCGTAGTTGTGTACCGATGTGACGCATTCTAGAAACAACGACCTCAAGCGTTGCCCCTCGTCGTTCTTTGAGCATATGCACCTCAAACATTTAGAGTGACAGACAGCATGATGACATGATGTACCTCATCGATCAAGAATAATTTGATCATTTTTATCAACCTGGAAGAGTCACGCCATCGTCGACTGATGGAATCCCATTTCTCAGGTGTCGTTATGATTACATCGCTCTCCTTCACTATGGGTAATTCGGACACATGCGTGTCACCCTGATAGATGAGCAAAGTATTGAGTTTGATGGGCTCACGAACGGTCAATTCCCCACACTTGAGACCTAAACAATGGAATCGAGTTGTCCAATCCTTGTACCTTTCCGAACACAAAGCCTTCGTTGGAGCCTGAACCTTAGCTGAGTCCGTTGGCAAGACTTGCTAGTTACCATGTATATTATTTTGATCGATGAGTCACGATGTGTGTAGATTAGACGACAGATCGCAAGCTCGAATAGAACTGTCTTGCCAGAGCCCGTAGGAGCTGATATTACTACATTTTTGTCCTATTGAATATGAGAGAGCCTAGAGCATACCACTCTTGTTTCACTCACGCTCTGAAAAACGTGATCGAAAGAGGCTGACTGGACTGCGTTGAAGTGTGTGTAGTGCGAGAATACTTTACACAGAGGCTCTGGTAGAACGCAAGTCTCCATGGCGTTGACGAGACTCGAGCGGCGAACTCTTGACAGCCTGTCCCCCGACAAGGTGTATACTTTCGCTGATCTTGTAGGTGATCTGACTTATGTGAAGCTTGCTACGAGCAAGTTCGTTATAAGCTGAAAGCTCCTTGACTCTACCGACTTTCGAGTATCAATACTGAAATTGGGAGGATTTGATGTGGGGCAAGTGCTCTTCGCAAGGTGCCAGAGATGGATGACGCAAATACTGCCAAGATCATAGAATAATAAGCTGGCGGATGAGAGCAGCCTAACAGCACGCGATCAATGCTGGTTTTCTCCCATGAATGATGTTCACAGCTGATCAGGGCAATAAGCGTCGAAGTGCCATACATAACAGCCGAGGCACAATACGCAGCTCTAAGCAAGCTGTTTGACATCCGTTTTTCCCCCGTAACCTTGGGAGAACATAAATTTGTGATTGCGAAGCATTAAGTGTAATTCTCTGCTTCTGTTGCTACGCGTATTGTGAATGTATCTCTCGTGCCATTCATCGGTATCCAACTTCTGACATTAGACTTCGCGGTCATATTCCTCCAACGAACCCCATCATCACATGCCACCTCTTGCTTGATGTTTCTGAAAACCACGTCTCCTATGCATCATGTACTTGGCTGGAAACGCTCAATCTCAAGCCACAATATGTCAGGTTATTCTGTCTGAAGGTCTGAACTTGCTCGTGTAGTCTATCATGCACGTTCTCAGACTTAAAGCTGATCGAATTGGAGATCATTTGTGCACAGCCTCAATTCACGCCATGTTGCTTAAGAACAAGCCTTCTGATTGGTCAACACTACCAATTACGGAAGAAGTGATTGAGAGAAACACTGGACTAAAGGGAACAGTTGTGGAGCCCAGGTACTGGCCATCGCCGCACGTCACTTTCGCTCGCTTCTGCGTCTCGCTTTCTGCATTCAACTGCTTTCTGCAACTTGTCTTCGCAACTTGCTTGCCTTAGGTCGGACGATATCACAACCCCGTCACTCAGTTCGCAACCTCAGTAATCGGAGTTCTGCCCTTGACATGTTGAGTCTCAAGAACGCCAAGAGAAGCGTGTCTACAAACGTTAATAGAAGACAAAGCGAAGCCGTTGGAGAAAGATCTGGTCTTTTACACAACAGTCGCGATGAAGGACATGGTGGCATGATTAGCAGCATCAAATCTGCGACCAAGGTTATCCTCTTCGAAAATTATGTCAATGTACTCTTGGTTTTCGTACCACTGGGAATTCTTGCGGAACTTCTTCACTGGTCTGCAATCGCCAGATTCGTCCTCAATTTTCTAGCTATCATCCCTCTTGCTTCTTTGTTATCCTTCGCTACGGAGGAGCTAGCTTTGCAAGTTGGACAGTCCCTCGGAGGGCTTTTAAATGCTTCTTTCGGTAACGCTGTGGAATTGATTGTTTCCGTAATTGCTCTCACCAAGGGCGAGCTTCGAATCGTTCAGGCCAGTATGTTGGGATCAATCTTGTCAAACATCTTGCTGGTTCTTGGCATGTGCTTCGTTGCCGGTGGCTTCTATTACCAGGAGCAGGAGTTCAACATGACGGTCGCACAGACCATGTCTTCGCTCATGGCAGTCGGTACTTCTTCTCTCTTACTGCCCGCTGCGTTCCACCTTGCAGTTCCTACCTCTAAAAATTTGGACTCAGAGATCCTGTTTTTGAGCCGAGGAACAGCCATCATCTTACTCATCGTCTACGGACTGTATCTCTTCTTCCAGCTCAAGACTCACGCCAGCTTCTTTGATGCCGAAGCAAGTGACAACGAACAAGAAGAAGCCAAAATTTCTCCATATACTGCCGGAGCTATGCTGGTCTTGGTTACTGTTGTTGTAGCTGTGTGTGCCGATTATCTCGTTGGGTCAATCGATGAGATCGTTGAGCAAACGGGGATCAGCAAGACCTTTGTTGGTCTGATTCTCATCCCGATTGTTGGAAACGCAGCTGAGCATGTTACCGCTGTCATTTGTTCTATGAAGAACAAGGTAAGTCTTTCTGATAGTCTGGCTTGTCATCATGGCTTACAAGAATAGATGGACCTGGCTATTGGAGTATCCTTGGGATCGTCACTACAGATTGCCATCTTCATGACGCCCTTCCTCGTCGTCCTTGGATGGATAATTGGACAGCCTCTCACCCTCTACTTCAAGTCATTTGAGACTATCACCATGTTCGTGGCAGTCTTGATTGTGAATTATTTGATCCAGGACGGTAAATCAAACTGGCTCGAAGGAGCACAGCTTATGGCCGTTTACACAATTATCGGCATTGCTTTCTACATCTACCCCGACTCTGTTGCAGAGTAAGAGTGATGTTGACACATTGTCAACTCGACTCTCAGTCGTTTGTCAGATGTAAGGTAATCTTGCATCGATGCAATTCTATTGAGCATACATCATACCGTAGTCATATATATATATATGCGATTATAGGATGCAAACTCGAATGAGATAATTATGGATTTATGCAAGTGACCGCCAAGGCTATGATTCTGTAAAGTTTGACTTGAGAAGGTGGATCCGGCTCAGAATCCACTTGAGCTCAGTCGAGATACTTGTCGAGCTCACTATCGACCATCTCATGATCTTCCGCTTCCCGGTCCTTCTTGGCTTGCGCCTCTCTTGCCCTTCGCCTGATCTTTGCACCCCAGTCGAGACCTGCATCTTCATCCTGAGCGTCCTTGTTCTGCCAGGCTGGCAATTCGATGGGGATCGGCTGTGGTCCCTGTCCCTGCTCCTCCGCCCGATCGCGGAGTTTCTTCATTCCCTTCTCCATCAGAGGTCGGATGATGAGCACATAGGCACCGATGATGATGACGACCCTGATGTAGTCCCTGGCATTGTATTGTGCGAAATAGGACTTTGGACTGAAGTTGGGTTCATACCGGTAGTCTGGATCCAACTGTTTGCCGAAGAATTCGACAAAGGTCTTGAAGGAGAACGTGAGGGATGATAGTAGCTCCATGACGACAGACGAGCGATGATGCGTTGTCAGAAGCAGATGTTTGACGACTGGCTTGTTGTATTCTTCATAGACATGATTTTGTGGTCACCATAAGGATCCACGAGGGACACGGGCGGGAAGGAACTTGTGTGTGGCCCCGTGCAGAGAAGGCGAGATGCCACCGGAAGGTGTTTTGACAAGCTCCCGGGCGCAGTTGGTGGAGGCAGCTGGGCACGGGGGTTCGATGAGACGTGTGGTTGCATCATGGGCAACTTGGCATGCGAGTAGTGTGAGCGAGCCTGTAAGCGAGGGAGACTCCGGAAGTGACACTGTGTGACGATTCTTTCTAGAGCTCTGTACGACTCGCAATCGCGTTGTCGGGTCTATCTGCCCCTGTTGCATGCTAAAGCGAACCCTCTACATCACCTCTGTCCTCTCCTCAGTTGTTGTTGTCGCAGTCCAGCCTCAGATAAGGATCGAGGACATCATTCCACCCATCTCATCGAAAGCGAAATCCTACGAGTCGAGACTCCTCAGCATGCCTATTGCCGAGGGACGACCGGGGAACCTGACGCCTCAGCAGGAAGGGAAGCTCAGGGAGATGTGGGCCGCTACCCTCAAGGTCTTTGGGAAGACACAGACGAGTGAACTCGACAGGGTTGAGGATGAAGTCGAGAGCAAGACTGGGAGTTCTGCTACCTCGGATACCTTGCAGGTTCCTGATACGACCACGAAGAAGAGGGGAAGGCTGTCGAGAATGTTGACTAGGACAAAGTCGGACATGTCAGAGACTTCCGTCCACTCCTCCAACAACAACCAATTGGAGACGACCGACTCTGGAGATAAGTACTCTCAATCAGCCGACTTCAAGGAGGCTCTTGCGACTCAAAGCCCTCAGGAACTGCGAGACGAATTCTGGTCGATGGTTCAGGCCGACCATCCGGATGGGTTACTGCTCCGCTTCCTGAGGGCCAGGAAGTGGGATGTGGAAAAGGCCTTGATCATGATGGTGGCAACGATGCATTGGCGGGGAAAGATGGGGATCAAGAAGATTGTATCCGAAGGTGAACTCGGTGCCATGAAGAATGGGGATGAGCAATTCATGCTGCAGGTCAGGAAGGGCAAGTCGATCCTGCATGGTACAGATCTCGACGGCCGACCAGTCTGTATCATCCGCTCTCGGCTCCATCGTCCGGCTGAACAGACTCCCGAGGTCATGGAACGATATACAGTCTACATCATGGAAACTGCACGGCTCATGCTCCGTGGGCCAGTAGATACAGCCACGATGATATTCGACCTGAGCAATATCGAAGCAAAGTACATGGACCTGACTCCCGTCCGCTTCATCATCAAGTGCTTCGAGGCACATTATCCGGAATCCATGGGCATCTGCTGCATCTATGGAGCACCCTGGTTCTTCCGTCCGATCTGGGCAATCGTCAAGGGACTCCTCGATCCTGTGGTGGCAAACAAGATCAGATTCGCCAATAAGATCTCTGAATTGGAGACCTTCTTGCCTGAATCTGACATCCTCAAGGAACTGGGAGGCCCGAGAGATTGGGAGTACGAATACATCGAACCCTCGCCTGATGAGAACAAGAAGATGGAAGATACCGACACTCGGGATCGTCTTCTCGCACAGCGCTCGAAATTGTACGACCGATATGAATCACTAACGAAACAGTGGGCAGTGAGCAATTCCATGGGAGCAGCGGAGAAGGAGGCAAGAGAGGAGTGTGCGCGAGAGTTGGAGAGAGACTACTGGAAGTTGGATCCATTTGTGCGTGCCAAGACGCACTATGACCGAGCAGGGTATCTCGAGCAAGACGGCAAGTTCAATCCACGGGCTACGCATACAGAGTCTGAAGAGTCATGAGTGGTGGGGGAATGGCAATGCATCCATATATTCTCCTTGAAGAGTGTATCACTGTATAATGATAACTACAGCAGCAAACCCCAAGAAGTCGTCTTGTCTCTTGTTCGTGTCTGAAGCGCTCTGTGTTGTGTGTCATATCCCTTCCTCCCAAGAGTGACCCTGGCAGAGGGGAGAGTGGGCACTTGTCCCACAGCACGGGATGAATGGCAAACTCTTGGAATGGCAGGAAAGGCGCACGGGTGACAAGCGCGATCTCCTCGGCACGCTTCCAAAAATACAACATACGCTATGGAGGTGTTTTTCTAGTGATTGTTGTGCAAGTTACGATAAAGTGTGATCGCCGTCCTCCTTGTCGAATCATCAGATCATATCTGGCTATCCATATCGTGAACTCGTAATTGCACACTTCAGGCAGGACTTTGGGTACTTTTCTGGACGTCTAAACTGGAACACGGAGAACCGGTGTCAGATAGATCATCACACGGACAAGATCAGGGGTCTGTCGATTGATTGATTACGCACAGACACTGAGTGGCACGCTCTCACCACCTCTTGGGATCCCTACAGTCCCCTCCTCCTACAGGCTTCGTAAACTCTGCCCAACATTCCGACGAGAAGATTAAGTACAAGTTCGCGCCCTGACTTCAAGGGCGCGGACTCGTACCGACTCTTGCAAGCCAAGAAGATGAATATCGACACGACTCCGAGATGGAGAGGGATTCCACTCAAGTACATATCCCTCGTCACCCTCACGGTCCAAAACAGTGCTCTCATTCTCATCATGCATTATTCACGAGTGATGCCCGGCTATACAGACACTCGGTATCTGCCATCGACGGCAGTCCTGATGAATGAGCTGCTGAAGATGGCAATCTGTTTGGTGCTCACATTGAGAGAACAGAGAGTCAAAATGAGGTCCAACTTTACCATGTTCAAAGCACTCTCGGAAGTCTTCAATCGGGAGGCTTGGAAACTGACGATTCCCGCGGCCCTGTACACTGTGAGTCGCGAGACCTATGGGATTGTGAAAGGGTAAAAGCACTGCTGACGAGCTCAGCTTCAGAATAATCTGCAATATGTGGCCGTTTCAAACTTGGACGCAGCGACATTCCAAGTCACCTATCAGTTGAAGATCATCACGACAGCCATCTTCTCTGTGACCTTGTTGCGACGACAACTATCCCTCGTCAAGTGGATCTCCTTGTTTCTTTTGACGGCGGGCATCGCTCTCGTCCAATTGCCTACACGCGGCACTTCGGCCAAAGTTGTCGTCGAGGGAAGTGCTCATCAGCGACAGATTGGTCTTCTCGCAGTCATTTGTGCCTGTACCATCTCTGGACTTGCCGGTGTCTACTTTGAAAAGGTCCTGAAGGGATCGAAGAATTCCCTGTGGGCACTCAATCTACAGCTCTCCTTCTTTTCGCTCTTTCCAGCGCTCTTCATCGGTGTGCTCTGGAAGGACTCTGCGCAAATCATGGAGAAGGGTTTCTTTTATGGTTACAACTCGGTCGTCTGGTCGGCCATTGTGGCACAAGCTGCTGGAGGTCTGATTGTGGCTCTCTGTGTCGCTTACGCAGACAACATCATGAAGAACTTTGCGACCTCAGTATCGATCCTGATCTCTGCCATTGCGTCAGTCTGGTTCTTTGACTTTGTCGTCACACGGAACTTTGTCATGGGAGCCATCGTCGTCCTCTTTGCCACATATCTCTATGGGCTACCGGATCAGCCACAGAAGAGTACCACCTCCCCGGACAAGTCCTCCGCGACAAATGTCCTCGACGAGGAGAAGCTGTTGAGTTCACGGGCAAGTACGGAGGATCGTGCGACCGAATCAAACACGACGAGCAAGGTGTAGCTGCACACGAGAAGATTACAAGTAGTAATCATGACACTTCTATGGTTCTATAGAGAACGAATGTTTGCCATCACCTGCTCGCAAGTAACTCTGACCAATTTGTCATTCGTAACACGTCCTTGTCGTCGGCAGTCTAATCTTCTTGCCTTTTTGAACATGCAATCATCCTGCTAATTGGAGTACCTTGATAGCTTTTCAACATGCAATCATCCTGCCAATTGGAGTGCCTATGGGTGTGTCTCGACACTCTCTGCGCGACTCGTTCCTCCTCGTCCATATTCTTGTGTGGCAAGGGCAGGAGTTTTTAGCTCTCAAGGGAGACAGTCGCCAAGGATGAGGGTGATGAGGGAGAGCAAGGCGGGGGTGGCGAGGGTCTCGAGGGAGACGAGGACTGGAACGAGTGCGAATCCGGCCTTGCCCTCGTCGTCCTGTGGAATGAGTGCGGCGAGCTTCTTGCGGACGATGATGCCGATGGGGAGAGCATAACCCAAGACTGGGAGGAGCAGAAAGGCGCTGCTTGGGCTCGTGAGGATGACGTTCCAAGCGAGGATGAGACTCACGAGGAGTGTGAATTCATAGAGTCTCATTGTCTTTGCGTAGCCCAACATGGAGACCAGGGTGTGTTTGCTCGCGAGTCGGTCCTCTGTGATGTCGGCGGAATGCATGACCCAGATGCGGGCGAGTTCAAAGGCAAAGGCCCAGAGGAGGAAGAGGCGGAGGCTCGGGGAGGTGAGGTCGTAGGCTTCCTGCAGGCTCAGGCCCCTGCGGAACAGCACGGTGAGTTGGGAGAGGTAGCCGTAGAGGAGTGGACCCGCACTCAACTCGAATGCAGAGATGATCTCGCCTCCGCCGTTGTAGTGGAGTCTCAACGGTGGACCGACATACTGTTGAGCGGCAAACATGGAGATCAGACCGAACCAGAGGACGACTCCCTGCACAGAACTCCCGTCGCCTTCCAGGACGCGACTCGCGGCGATGCAGAGCAGGATGAAGCCCTGGATGGCAGCGGCACACGCCAATGCTACCCACTTTGGAAAGACGCCCTCAATCAGCATCTTGGAACCCCCATGGCTGCCGTGTGCCCCGACCTGAGCGGTGAACTTGTCGGCCTCAAAGTCGAAAAACTCATTCGCATAGTTGACTGAGATGCAGGTCAGCAGCACGAGGCCACACGAGAGCAAGACTGTCGGAATAGAGAGGCTCCCGTACTTTGCATAGAAGAGGATCGAGCCAAAGAGACACCAGACGGAGCCTTCGAAGGCGAATGGTATCCGGCCGAGTAGATAGAGATTATAGAGCGTCGAATTTTCCGCATAGTTTGGTCCTTTTGTCAGGTCCTCCGAGTCACTTGACTTTGTCGTCGTCGATGACGACGCGATCCGAGTCTCCTTCCTCTGTTTCAATGCTACCATGCCTGACGATATCTATCACTCTGTCGTCTATGCCAAATGTTGGTGAATCTCCACGTATCTAGTGACGCGTTGTCAAAAGGGTACAGCAGGGATGGATGACATGCTCAGCAACCTGGGAACTACCTGGCTGGACCCGGGGCTTGCAGGGGCTGGACTGTGTCATGTCACCTGGAAGGGGGGTGGGGAGGTCTAATAGTGTTGAGGGGCCGGGAGCATTTCTTCCTCTTCTTCTCTGATGATGTCGTTTCCTTCTTCTTCTTCTTCGTTCTTCTTCTTCTGCAAGAAAGAGAGAGAAGAGTGTGGCTGCGGGTATACTTCATGGCTACCCGCAGCCATGGCAGTGCTTCCTCCCATTTTTTGTGTCTCTGCAAAAGTTGAGGCAAGTCTATTCTGTTCAATACACCGGGGTTACAGTGCGTAGGCTGTATTACAAAGGATCTGAATCTGTCGAAGGACACAAGCATGGCCAAGGAAGCCGAACAGCGAAAGATTGCGCTCTCCTATGTGCACGATTTCCTCCTCAAGTCGAATCTCAAGCAGGTTGCAGACCTCTTGCTCGCCGAGACCCTCCTCAACAATGTCGCCACGCGTGAGGATCTCCTCAGGAGACCCACGAATAATCTCCTCGCAATCGTGACAGAGTGGCGAAAGGCCAATGCCGCACAGTTGAAGGACAATGAATGGTTCGCGGCTGAATGTAAGGATACAATCTATGCAGACTCTGCTTTTCCCGGGAATTGGCGAAGCTAACTCTCGAAAGCCGACTCTGAATCGGAAGAGGAAGATGGATCTGCCATGGACCAGGACGATTCTTCTTCGTCGGATGGAGAGTCTAGCGATTCGAGCTCTGTTTCATCCTCGTCCTCTTCTTCTTCTTCTTCTTCATCCTCTTCATCATCATCATCATCATCATCTTCGTCTTCGTCTTCATCATCGTCCGAATCGAGCTCCGACGGGGACGACTCTTCCTCCAACGACTCTGATGCCGACTCGAGCGACTCGAGCGATGACGCAGGTGACGACGATTCATCCGCAGAGTCGTCCGACACACTCGTAGCTACGACGGCAAAAGCAGCCAAGATTCCATTGCCGGATTCTTCGGAATCTAGCTCCGAGAGCGACAGTGATTCAAGCAGCAGCAGCAGCTCTAATTCCTCAGAAGAGTCTAGCTCAAGTGATGATTCTGATTACGAAAGCGAATCTGCAGCCCCCATCTCGAAGAAACGAGCACACAGTTCCTCCTCCACGTCTTCTTCTTCTTCATCATCATCAGACGAATCGGATGAGGAAAGCACAGACGACGCAAAGGACCCCATTATATCGATCGAACCGGTCGAAGCAACCTCTCGAGCCTCCAAGAAGCCAAAACTCGCTTCTGCGACCGACAGTAACATTTCAGCAGCAGCAACGGCGACAGCGACCACAACAGACTCCTCCTCTCTCGTCACCGTCACCAAGGCATCGGGAAAGACTGCCAACGTGCCATTCTCCAGGATCGACATGAGCAAGATTGCCTATGCCAATGAAGCCCTGCGAACAAACGCCTATGTCGGCCCAGACAACGAATTCGGGGCCAAAGCTTCCGCCGACCTGCTCAAGACGAAAGGCAAAGGCTTCACCAAGGAAAAGAACAAGAAGAAGAGGGGGAGCTATAAAGGTGGTAATATCGATCAGACCACGAGATCCTTCCGATTCGACGATTGAAAGGAGGGAGCAACCTACTTTTCATCCCTTTCTCTTCCTCTTTTCATGTCGCAGGAGGGAAATTCTTGACAAGAAAAGATCACTCTCTGCACTCGGTTTTCTGTCCTGACGTGATCTTCACGAACATATTTACAACCTGGGGTTCAACTCGTCCATCGGCACCCGAATTTGTCCTTTAGGATGGACCTTTTTCTGTTTCTCCTTTTTGTACGTTACACATTCTTTCCGTCATAGAGTGCTCGAGTATTTCATAGGGGGCATACGACAGACACAGAGATTTCAACATATAGAAATGGAAAAAAAGATTATATTTGAATTTTTCCCTGGGAAATGCTCTAGTAATGAGTTGATGACTCCACCGAGTCACGCTACGCCATGCCAACACTTTCCAATGATTGTCTTTGCCATTCAAGAATCCCTTTCAACCCAACTAGAGGACTTTCAATCGTCCTGTTCACCTTTGTACAGATATTTCGTAATCAGAATCTTTGGTGCCTTTCCAAGCTCTGGTGTCAGAGGCGTGTTGTCTTCGAGGTTGCCATAGTCGTCCAGGGCCACTGGCGCAATACATGGTGGCACCTCTTCGATACTCTTGACCTTTGTGGGACTAGTCTTTGGAAGCGTGCTGAGATCAACCTCGAGAGCTTCTTCCCACTTGACAGTCTTGCGTTCTGGCGTGACGATTCTTGGGTAGTAATCTTCTTCATCACCAGCACCAAACATGTAACCCCGTTCCTTCATCCAGCGTTTGCGTTTCGCCTTTGCATTGGACGCCATTTTCGCCTGTATCTTGGCTGTAGGGCTAGGCGGGCGAGGAATCTCCTTTCGAACCACAACACGGTCGAAATCACAGCGATACAACCTATTCTGTGAGGTGAAACTCCGAGTTGTCTTTGTCACTTCGGCTGGAGTCAAGTAGAGCAGTCGCTTTGGCGTCGTCGGAGGAGTGGGTCGTGTCTCGAGCTTCACAGGGGGTGTTCTCGTCCTGGCTATGGGAAGGGAACCTAGCACGGGTATACCACTTTGAGGCACAGAAGCCTTTGACATTGTCCGTGCCTTTTTGCGCGAAGGAAGAGTTGCATCGACTTCTGCAACCTTTCTCTTCTTCTCGACATCCATGTTTGCCACCAATGTTGCCTTTCCAGGTGAGTGCTGATGGTTCAACATGGCACTAGCCGTCTGTGCTTTAGACATTCTGGCACGATTGCGCTTTGGCTCGAGATCCTTGTCGAGCAAAGAATTCCGCGCTTCCACTTCATCTGGAGCAGTGACTGGCAAGGGCATGCGCATGGCTGGCAATCGAGATCGAGAAGTCCGTGACGAGGTTGTGGATTGTCTGCTAGTCTTCTGTGCTGAAGACGGTACCGGAGCAAGTAATGTCTTTTGACCTTTCGTCGGCGATACAGTGCCGGCGGGTACCCGGCGTGGTGTATCAGGAGCATTTGTCTGTCGGGGGCTCGTCAAGTCTGGCATGTCCTCGATTTTGGCCTTCATTGACTTCTTGGATTGCCATTTACTGAGGAAATCCGAGAACACATCGTCGATGTCAGTATCTCTTGAACCTGGTCGCTGCGAGTCTTCCTCTTGAGGAGGCTGAACCTCTTGATTTGCTTCAGCATTACTTTCGGACGACTTCTCCTCCTGATCTGACTCATGTTCCAATCCACTGTCGGCGCATGGTCGTGCAAGATCCTTGCTTACCTCCTTTCGCCGAAGCCAGCCACGAAACAGAGCTTGTATCTTGGTGGCAGCTTGATCCATGGACAATTCAAGGGGCATTGAAGGTCCTAAGGTCACGGGTGAGAAAGCTTCGAGGCCAATGGATGCTCGACTGCGAGTAAGCCGTATCTCACTGTTCTCGCGATTCTTTGACGGGGATTCCCGAGTAGTGCTACTTCTTCTCTTTGTTCGTTTGCGCTCAACACTGCCAGGCACTTCCTGTAGAATTATCGCCGCAAGGTCTATTTCAGCGGCCAGTTGAAGATCTTCTTCTTGCTGCTCTGCTTGTTTATTCTGCATTTCTAACTCCCTTTCTCGTGCTATCGATTTGGTAGCGGTCATGTAACTCTGTCTCCGGCTTTGTCTCCTAGAACTGCTTTTTTCCTGCTGTTTGACTGTAAACGTAGATTGAAGAAGCTCACCGTCGTCCACTTTAACACAAGCTTCTTCTGGATTTGTGTCGATAGAGTTTATGATTTCGTCCTTCTCCAAATCCTGATCATCAGGATGCACTACAGGAGAAAGTATGATATGTAGTGTTTCAGTCGAGGGAGCTAGCCGTATTGGTGAGAAGTCTGTTTCAGGGAACAGCTCTTTGTTGTTTTCAATAGATATATTCACAAGCGATCCAGTATATTCGAGGGGCGCATTCTGTGAGTTTGCATTCAAAGGTTCAGTTGCATCAGTGATAGCAGTGCCGACAGGAGTCAAGTCAGACGTCGACTCGCTTGTCCCACGATTGTCAAGCTGATAGTGCTCTCCATGATCGTCTGAACGTGCTTCAAGGCAGCTCAATCGATGCTGCTCATTGCAGGCGTGTCCAGATGGGCTGATCAGAAAGGACTTTGTGGGAATCGGACTAGCTGTGACAGGTTCCCCTTCTGCTAAGACCATTTGGACCGTAGTGTTATCGGCAGATCTAGCTGTAAAATCTTCTGGTTGGCATACAGACAAGTCTGAAACAATACTGTCGCCCACAGCCTCGATCAGCTCGTCTTGCGCGAGATCCTTAGAGTCATCCTTGTCCAAGGTTTCTGGTCCTCCTTCGGGAAGTGACGGAAGCTTCTCTTCTCCAACATTAGGTTCTCGTTGTATTTCAAAACCTGAAAAGCTTTCCTGAGTGACGCCTACACCGGATTCTGTCAAGTCCTCAGCATCAGAAATCAGATTATGATTTGCATCGATGAACGGACTATCAAGTACATCATCCTGTGTACTCCCGAGATGCTTCTCAATAGTCGTAACAAGGGAATCATCCTCCAAATACGGTATGTCGATCGAAGGAGATAAAGTCAATGCTGCTTCAGGCATCACATCAACATTCGTTTCGCATAAGTCGGAATCGGATTCATCTTGTACAGCTTCGCATGGTACAATCCTGCACTCGATGCTGTCACCACCAGAATGTAGAGTATCACACTCTTGAAGATCATCCAGGGATCGTAACCCCAATGTAGCTGCACCAGGAAATTCGGACGAATGCACAAGAACATCCGAGAGACAATCATTGAGATTCTCTGTCTGGACCATGGCTGCGCTGTCATAACACGGAGTCGATACACTGTTGGCTGAAGAGCCCGGAAGGACTGGCGACCGTAGTCCTTCGACAAATCCTAGCCCTGCCATACGGACAGGTGAATCTGGATGTCCAGGCTCATTGTCGGCAAGTGGGATGTATACCTGCTTTTCAGGAGTCCAATCATCAGGCGGCAGCACCACTTCAACTCCATCAATCCAAGTTGTTGTGGGACTTTGTGGTGAGGTAACTGCAGTGTGCAAATGCACGATGGGGGATCTAGGAGGACAAGTATCGGGTTGAAATTCTGCATCGTCCATGGGAGCGTGGTCAGATTCTGTATTATCCATTGCACTATCAAGGTCATGTGCCTCGACGGTGACACTATCTCCAAGATCAGACTGATGAGGGGATCTTGCTAGACGGAGTGGCGAAAATGATTGAAAAGAAGCGTTGGGCTGTTGTAGCTGTCCTTCGTCGTCGCTCTCTCCACCCTTCATGTCATCGTTATGAGTCTCAGGAATTTGCGTGAGATTTGCCCGAGATAGCTGTTTCGATTCCAATGCCACTTGCTGCTCAGGCGAGCCAGGTAGAACAAGATGTACGCCAGACTTGTCATCGGACTGCACTGTCTTTGAGCCACAAACTCGAATATGTTCGGCACCATTAAGTTGTTCTGGTACGAACACTTCGACTTGAGCCGACAGATTTTGGAATTCCAGTCGTGGAGTTTTGTGTAGAATCGTTTCGGGCATTTCCAAGATCAGACTTTCTAAAGCAGCGACTGTTGGTTGTTCTTGTTTTTCAGTCAGGGGTTTCGAGTTGCGAGAATCAAAATTTTCTACATTCGATACCTGTTTGACCAGGCTGTCTTCACCAAGATCCTGTGCGAAAACTTGTTGCGAATGAAGAGCGTTGTTCGTTGTGACTGGAGTCTTGGCGAGAGCAATGCCACCTGCAGAGCAAGGAGATTTGTAGATGTCCAAGCGAGGTGTATCAATGCTAGACTTGGCTATACTGCGTACAGGAGACTGCAAATTTAGTACGGATCGACGCGGCGATGTTGAGCCGTGCGATTCTGCATGACTGTCTGCAACGATCACCTCAGATAGAGGAATTCTTCCCGTGGGACTCAACTGGCCGTTGGATAGACAAGCCATCTTCTCCTGTACCGAGCCATTCTTTCGTGCGACGACCTTCTTGGGAGGCCTCCCTCGTTTCCTTGGTGCCTGCTTATCGTTCGAATCATTGTTTTCTTGACTATTCGCCGTCTCGAAAGGCTCAGATTTCGTCAGAAGTCTCTCACGGGTCCTGCCTGACCTCGTCTTCCGTGGTGAGACGTCACTCTTCACGCTGCTGAGCACATCTGCCTCTCCGCTCGACGCCTTTTGTGCTCGAGTGCGTCGCGTTGTCACCATGACAGGGCCAACGGAGGATCTCGCAGAGATGACTCGTTTAGACTATCTGCAAGGGCGTGGTGATATGTCTCTACAAACTTCGCTGTTTCCTGGAGCGACGCAGATACCTTATAGCCCCTGATGACTGGATAGCTTGTTTATGCAGCGACACATACGAAACACGGGAATTTGTGTTTTGGTCGCGCCATGATGGGAAAAAGGCGAATTGCGTGCATTTCTCGTCGCCACTGGCAACGCATGCCTCTGTCACGTGTGAGCAGAAGTAGAGTTCACGTGCAGCGACACATGCTGACCGATGACCTGTTCAGGGAGTGCGGCAACGCCTGGGTGCAAGGGACTCAGCAGCAGCAGGAGAGAGAACCTTCTCGACAAGGGGCATCCATCCGAACCCAGCCGCGTCCACCTGAAACCCTTAAGGGTCAATGGCAACATCCGTTACATTATCAATGCGGTGTCCTCCACTGCCTCCTTGTGACCCAACCCATTTCAGAGCTTGTCCGCTTTAGTGACTCATACAGAACCAGACAGCATGCAGATCTTCGTCAAGACTCTCACAGGCAAGACCATCACTCTCGAGGTCGAATCCAGTGATACTATCGATAATGTGAAAGCCAAGATCCAAGACAAGGAAGGCATTCCACCTGGTAAGTGGCCAAATGACGTGTCGCCTCACATTCGCGTGAGCGCTTCAGCGCTCTTGATTTGCTATCAGCATTCTCACTCAATCTAGACCAACAGCGACTCATCTTTGCTGGAAAGCAATTGGAAGACGGTCGCACGCTAGCTGACTACAATATTCAGAAGGAGTCAACACTCCACCTGGTCCTCAGACTTCGTGGTGGAATGCAAATATTCGTCAAGACCTTGACGGGAAAGACCATCACTCTGGAAGTCGAGGTAGGAAAGCTAGTATGATAACAAATATGATGTGGCGCTAATCGATTCTAGTCTTCAGACACGATTGACAATGTCAAGGCAAAGATCCAGGATAAGGAGGGGATTCCTCCAGACCAGCAGAGACTCATCTTTGCTGGAAAGCAGCTCGAGGATGGCAGAACACTTGCAGACTACAATATTCAAAAGGAGTCTACGCTGCATCTCGTTCTACGATTGAGGGGTGGTATGCAGATCTTCGTCAAGACTTTGACGGGAAAGACAATCACTCTCGAGGTCGAATCTTCTGATACAATTGATAACGTTAAGGCCAAGATCCAGGATAAGGAGGGCATCCCACCCGATCAGCAGAGACTCATCTTCGCCGGAAAACAGCTCGAAGATGGCAGAACACTTGCAGACTACAACATCCAGAAGGAGTCCACATTGCATCTCGTCCTGAGACTCCGCGGAGGAATGCAAATCTTTGTCAAAACTCTCACTGGCAAGACGATCACATTAGAAGTCGAGTCATCCGACACTATCGACAATGTAAAAGCCAAGATCCAAGACAAGGAAGGCATCCCACCAGACCAGCAGAGATTGATCTTTGCTGGTAAACAGCTCGAAGATGGTAGAACACTTGCGGATTACAACATTCAGAAAGAATCTACGCTCCATCTCGTTTTGAGACTTCGAGGAGGAATGCAGATCTTTGTCAAGACCTTGACTGGCAAGACGATCACACTTGAGGTCGAGTCTTCTGATACCATCGACAATGTGAAGGCCAAGATCCAGGACAAGGAAGGTATTCCACCTGATCAGCAAAGACTCATCTTTGCTGGAAAGCAGCTCGAGGATGGTAGAACGCTTGCGGACTACAACATCCAGAAGGAGTCCACTCTGCATCTCGTCCTTCGACTTCGTGGCGGGCAGTAAGTAGCATTCTCACCCTCCTAATGATTGCAATGATGGAGTCAATGTGACACTAAAACTTTATATGACCCCACTATTTTGTATAGACAACCATTTTCTCAACCTGTACCTTCGTTCCTTTCGATCTTGACACATGTGATGAAACAATTGCCCTGTGGATCGCACAGTTGCAGCCACGACTTTTCCAGCATGCCCTGTTGTAGTATATGAATTGTGGCGCTTTCAGCGTCCCCCGTTAGTTGAGGAGCAGCGATAAGACGTTCGCTCAAGCGCGAGATTGGAAAATGTACTTCTACTTGGTTGGCAATGTAGTCAGAGCACAACTTAACGGGGCATCAGGATCACAGCACGTCACTATCCCTTACAATAATCAATATCGAGAAGGGAGGCAAGGTCCTGTGATTATAGATGCTCGATCTCAGGACGATTGACATCTCCACAGAGGATGCATCCACGAGTGCCCAAGTCGTTCAGGCAGCCAGGGACTTGGGATTCATCTATGTATCCGATCACGGCATACCTCGCCATCTGATTCGGGAGGTCTTCAAGATTTCAGCCAGTCTCTTCAATCTGTCGCGGGAAGAAAAAGGCAAATTCATCATCGGACCGGAGAATCGGGGCTGGAGTCACTTGGGAAGCGAAAAACTCGATCCAGCAACACAGAAGAATGCAGATTATAAGGAAGCATTCAACATTGCGCCTTCCTCGAATCAAGCACTTCCAGAGCTTCTCGAAACACACCGTGCTCAATTGATAGACTTTGAAAAGAACTGCCAGAGACTATGTCACAAATTATGTCGCCTGCTCGCCGTTGGCTTGGGTCTTGAAGCCAACCACTTTTCCTCCAAACACAATCCATTGCGTGACAGTGGTACAATTCTGAGGTTGTTATATTATCCCAGAGTAGAGTCTACAAATATGCAAAAGGATGAGGTCAGAGCTGGAGCTCATACTGATTATGGCTCGATGACTTGCCTATTTCAACAACCAGGACAATCTGGTCTAGAAGTGCTGGACCCGGCCTCAGGCACGTTTGAGCCTGTGCCTGCACCGACACCGAGTAGCGAGGACGAGGAGATACCGATCCTCATCAACATCGCCGATCAGCTTACTCTGTGGTCCTCCGGCGAGCTCAAATCAACGATGCATCGCGTGACAAGCACATACAATGGAGACCGTTATTCCATAGCATACTTCTGTCATCCTGACGACGACACCAAGCTGCCGAACATCCCTCATGATGCTACAGTCTCCGTTCAGCAGGAAAGCATCACGGCTGGCGAGCATCTCCGTGCGCGGCTCAATGCTACTTACTCATACGAGACGGTATCGTGATACTTAGAGTGTATGTATACATGTATGAGCCTGGTCTGAAGACTGTGCGAGACACAGACAACAGGATATAGGCATATCGTAGCTTGAGATACCACATCAACTTCACATAGCGGCAAGATATCACGTAAGGTCAGCCATACCCTGACTCCCTCGAGTGCCCTGCCCTGCTCAATCGATCTGAACGATCTGCATGTCTAGCAAAGGGCGGAGTTGCACTGCAGGTAGGAGGTAAGACGAACTTGGCCAAGTAGACAAGCTGAAACTTTGATGGAGATCCCAAATTTTAAGCTGGGGCTGAAGCCTCTGCCGTGCGCTTGAGCTTCGTGGGAGGCAGGCGGGACTCTCTCAGGTAAGCCGCCTATGTGTGCCCACCAGGCCAAACCTTCTCACACTCTGATCCGCCCAGAGTCTCCTCCCTCTGCAATTATCGGCATAGTCACCACTCTTTCCTCCCCTGACACTGCCTTGAAACTCATTCGAACCGCGCTTCTGACCAAGCAACACGCCGGTCGACTGTCCCTTACTCGGAGTAGTCGTCTCTGACCACTTTCTGAAGAGGTGCTCGCCTTGCACCAATAATCACATTTGTCACAATCTTGCATCCCTCCGCATACGAGTCGAAAAGACCTGTCGATCACCGGCAAGGGCCACAGTCCGATGGATGGAAGGCCGACGCCCTTTCTCAACCAAATACTGGGTTCGTCCACTTCGGTCTCTTCACGACAATCGAGCTAATTCTATTTGATAGAGATTGAGAGAGCTGTAGATATTCTTGCAAAGTCCAACAGATCGACATTTCAGCGTCCACAGCATCATGGTAACAACAACCACCAGCAGTACTCGTCGCAACACCCGCGGTATGCTAATGCATCATACTATGCTGCTCAAAGAGCACCGATGCAAGCGTCAGGGCGCGACTATGGTATGTCCAGAAGGAATGGGAACCATTCAGGAGGACCCACGATGCCATCTTCAGGAGATTTTGGTAATCAGTATTATCCACCACCGCCACCTCCTTTGCAGCAGCAGTATTCACATAGCCAGCAACAGAACATGTACAACAGCGGATCATTCAATCAACGGGCGGCGTTCGAACATTCTAATCACGACACAGGACTTCTTGGACCAGAATTCGACAACCGAAATGAACGATTCGCTGCCAATGTGGCCTCATCGAGAAATCAGGAAACGCAGCATCCCTCTCGTAACTTCTCACCTTTCGGCAATAGCTCATCATACCCGTCCTTGACTCAATTGAATTCTGGCGATCTGTCCTCTAGCCAATCGACCACACCATCGCTGACTGCAGGCATGTCTGCATCGATGTCCATGTTACCCCCTGGGTACGGCAGAGGAGACATCTTTGGCTCTAGTGCCCCGAGTATTGCACACTCTAGATCTCATTCGGTCGCTGGGTCGCTTAGTGGCTTGACTACAAGTCTGCAGTCTCAGAGTCTTCAGCATTCTCGAGCTCAGAGTATTTCACAATCAAGCGAGAACAATCGCCATGGTCCCGGGTCTATGACGGCCACTAATATAGCGACCAACGGTCTATTCAGTCCACCATTGACTCATGGACGGAATGAGCCTCCATCAGTCGGAGCCACAGAGTCGGGCAATTCGGCAACAACAGCTTTCAACTTCTTCACTCCACCACTGCCACAAACCTTGAATTCGACGACGTTTCAAGCGCCGCCCATGTCTGTTGCAGGGATCTCCGGAGCCGGTTCAAGTCGCATAGCCCCGATTGGTAGGCCGTTATATGCAAAGGCGTCTGGTTCGGAGGCGATTGGAGCCTCACGTATGATGTCGAGATCTGCTGGTGCGTCAGCGTCGAATTCAGGACCTGCAAGCGGCGTGACAAGTCCGCTAAGTAATGGCTATGCAGACAGTTGGCTCGATAGTGCCAGTACGGTGTCTCATGCGGGTTCGACTGCTCGTGATTCAGGTGTGACCGAGAAGCAGAAACGGAATGTGGCTAGTGTTTGGAACGATTGAGCAATTCTAAGTCCCGTTTAGAACAATTGGCCGCTTCTCAGAGGACGGCATGAGAAGTCATGCGGGGACGAAGGACTAGCAGAGCACTGCAAGATGCTGGTTCGAATGTTATACACTTTTGTTATTGTTTTTTGTTTGGGTTCATACTCGTCTATTGACCAGGGGTCGAAGAATATCCGAGGTACATTGGGGAAGCGCGAGGAGGAGGAGAAGGCAACAGGAAGCAGGAAGCTTGTGCAACATGACATGGCTGTCTTTCTATAAGACTGGAAAAAGGTGGACACTGGCGTGGAGTTTGGTCATGGCTTTCGCTTGCGTTTTCATCAAGGTATGGATAGAACAAGGGTTTTTTTTATGTTATAGTGTCTGCTGGCGAGATATAATAGAAAAGTAAAGTATGGTTAACGGAGCCTGACTACTCCTATAAGTATTATGATGTATCCTTTACCCGTTTCACGTTCGGTTGGCCAGGGGAGAGATTCTTCTGTCAAGCACCGATGGCCGTCTCTGTTTAAAATGTGCATATGGCGTGCTAATCTTCTCAGTTCCTGCGATTTTAGCGCCTGTGTGGGGATCTTGGGCAGGAGCAAGCCAGTGATTGGCCGATTAGACATGATTCTGCTACCCATGAATTTGTCCAGCACACGACTTTTGTTACCACCATAATCCCGGCACCTGTAGGGGCTTGTCATTTGCTTTAGACGGCATTCTTTTGGAGTCTTTTGACCAGGCGCTTGGATTATCGCATAGAGGCGAGGGTTTGACCGAATCTTTCAATCTATCTGAAACCTGCATCTCGAGCTCGTGCTCAAAAGGTCGACTTATACAGCAATCTATGCCTGATAGGCAAGAAGGAGTACAGTCATCAGCTGCAAATCAGACGACGACGACGACGACAACTCCTCTTCTCATGCCCAGCGATGTAGACCATAAGCAGGTGCATTATGGAACTGCTTCGTTTTCGTCTTCGTTCATCAACCTCGCAAACACAATCATTGGTGCTGGAGTCCTGGCGATGCCACATGCGATGGCCGTACTGGGCATATTTGGCGGTATCCTCGTCATCACGTTTGCCGGCTTGACGGCAGGATTCGGACTCTATCTACTCACTCGATGTGCAAAATACGTCGAGAGAGGGTCTGCTTCATTCTTCACCCTGTCGCAGCGTACCTATCCCAAGGCAGCAATCCTTTTTGACTTGGCTATCGCTCTCAAGACCTTTGGAGTGGCGGTGAGCTACTTGATCATCATCTCAAATCTCACCCCACAGGTCATTCATGCTGCATTTCCTGGTTCAAAGGAGAGCACATATCTCATGGACCGACGGTTCTGGCTGACGGTCTACATGATCATCATCATTCCCTTGTCGTTTCTTCGCAAATTGGATTCACTCAAGTATACCTCGATCGTCTCACTCTTCGCCATCGGCTATCTCGTCCTCTTGGTGGTCGGGCACTGGCTCAAGGGCGACACGCTTGCATTCCGTGGCAAGGTCGTCTTTTTTCAATGGTCTGGATTCGTCAAATTTTTGTCTTCGCTGCCAGTCTTTGTTTTCGCATTCACTTGCCATCAAAACATCTTCTCAATTGTGAATGAGATCAAGGATGTCAGGCAGACAAAGATCAATGCAGTCTTGGGAACTGCGATCGGGGGCAGCTGGATCGTCTATCTTCTCGTCGCAATCTCTGGCTATCTGTCCTATGGCGACAATGTCAACGGAAACATCGTCTCGATGTATCCCAATTCCCCATCGGCCAATATCGGCCGGGTGGCCATCGTCATCCTCATCCTCTTCTCGTATCCTCTGCAGGCCCATCCTTGCCGAGCTTCCCTAGACAAGATCATCGTCTCAATTTGCAAACCATTCAAAAAGACGGATGGCGCTGCGATGCGACAATCGTCCGCCAGTCTCCGCAGCTTCAACAGCGATGAAGAAGACAAGAGACACGAGATTGGGGAGCTGAGATGGGCAATCTTGACGACTTTCATCCTCGTCACTTCCTACATGGTCGCCATGGCCGTCTCCTCTCTCGAAGTAGTCTTATCCTATGTTGGCGCAACGGGCTCTACTGCCATCAGCTTCATCCTTCCCGGTCTCTTTTATTGGAAGATTACACAGGCTTCCGATGAATATTCCCACTTGGCAGAAGACGACGGCAACGACGACGAAGAAGAAGAAGAGCAAGTGGACGACTCGTCACCTCCTCGAAACAAGTCTGGCCGGTCTCGCAAATTGCTCAGATTTGGTGCCGCCGCACTCGGAATCTACGGTTGTCTGTTTATGGTCGTCTGTCTGACTCTCAACATTGTCTCTAGCATCCGGCATCGTTGAGTCGTGATTCTGATTACCCCGACCCTGCAACAATTACCTAGAGAACCCCCCTTTCTCCTCAGCTCCTGGCAGACCTGTCGAAAGTGAAAAGATTCTCGTCATTTGCACATTTTCTCAAACTAGGATGCCAATGGCCAGTGTCGGCTTGGGCCGTTCACTTGGACTCCTATCGTTCTGCCCTATCGTGACTGTCAATCGTCCCCAATTTCCTTGATCTCTCCCGGCCTTTCTCTCGTCCACTTCGGGGCCAAGAACCAACACGACTCGGAAGACCAAGGATGATGGAGAGTATAGTTGAGACTGCGCAATCAGGGCAAGCGCGCATTGAACAGAGTGCATCTTAGAATTACACAGAAATCCGAGAGAACCCATTTTCGTCCCTCGCACAATCTTGACCAGAGCTTCTCATGATAGAAACCCCCATTTTTTGTCCCTCTTCCATTTCTTCGTGTGTCTGTCCCAAGATATTGCCCCCCCTTGGCTCAAATTCATATTGAAAAAGAAACGATACTCGCGGTCCCTCACAAATGACAGGCGGTTCAAAAACAAGCGCAACTCGGAACACTGTCAATCAGCCAAGGTTACAGAGTTACAGAGTTTTCCATGTCGAGAATATATATTATAATGCCTGGCACTGGAAATCACGGCTACCCTGGTATGCTTACTTGCTCATTCTAGATTCTCTCAAATGAATTCCCATTTTAGGAGAACGACAGGGTAATCGTTTCATCCATACCCCCAAAAGAAGACGCATGAGTCATGTCATGCAATTTTGAAGCGGGCTGATATTGAAATGACTCAAAAAGACTCAGGCATCATCACCCTCATCATCCAGAGATGCTCTTCGCACGGCCGGACTGGCAGATTGTGGCAGAGGTCCACCTTCAGGTGTAGGGGCGCGTTCTGGTTCCTCCTGTTCATCGGCAGCCTGAGCCAGAGACTCTTGTCTACTTGGGTCTTGTGTCTCGATGGAAAAGTCAGATTCCGCCTCGACTGGGTTCATTTGCTGGACGGCTCCTGGAGCAGTGGATTCAGTGAGAATGGGCGTCGTTGTGACGATCGGACCAAGGTCGCCCTCATCGTCATCAAAGTCCATGTCATCCTGTAGATCGTCTTCCAAGGTCTCGACTTGTTCGTCATCTGCTTCATCATATCGATCGAAAGCACGCGATCGAAGGAAATCGCCCCGGTCGTGCATCCATTCGCTCATCTCCTGATCGTCATCTTCGTCTTCTTCATCAGAACTGCCAAATTTGTCGGGTGTGTCGCTCGATATCTGCTGGGAGATATAATTGGCAAATTGATCGGAGGTCTCGGACTCCTCTGCCAGGGCAAATTGTCCCATCCTCCTTTGTAGCTCCTGATCGTCGTCTTCGACATCATAAGCACGCTCACCGATATCCCATCCCATGGTGGGTGCCAGCTGTTGCTGCTGAGAGGAGACCGGCTGTGGCCGCTCGCCACCCAGGACCGCTGCATCACGAGCTCGCGTGGCAGCTAGTGTCGTGTTTACATATTCGACCCATTCCGGTGCATTGACCTTCTCGACAATGAGGGGGGAGATCTGCTCGGGCGGATAACGTTCGGCAAACTTGACGACTTCTTCAGCAATCAAAGTCAGATGTCCCATATAGCCCAGACGCACCCCGTCCCCATTGACATGTTCGTCTGAAGCCTTTTGCCCGGCAACAATCTTCTCACACAGGCAACCTTGTGCAAAGACGTCGATGGCGAGCACTCGATTGTAGCCACGGTCCATCGGACCATTAAAGACTTGCTGTACCACATCGTAAACGACATTATGCAAGAAGTTATTCCAGGGGAATTTGAAGAATAGGTCGAGTATTGTGGAGATGACGTGTTGGTTCATGAACTGCATCTTCAAGAAGTCCCCAATAACGGGATCGAAAGGCTCAGATTGTGCCTGAGAGGATGATGTCGAGGTTGTCGATGTGCTGTCGGAGCGATCAGACAAGTGACGAGAAGCACGCGGAGTGAGGTTGCCATCATCGCCAGATCGTACATCTATTTGCTCCTGTCCTGTTATCGTGTCTAGATCGAGATTCAAATCAATCACACGAGGCTCATGCTCCTGCGAACGGGAGTTCGGGACGATAGTCTCCTCTGTGGCCAGGGTAATGTCCTGTTCGATGGTAGTCGGTGGTTCGCGTGTCAAGGGTGCACCATTGTCGCTACCAGGCGACAAAGGAGAACTCAGCACTATGGAAGGCGGTGATGGCGTACGAGAAATGACAGCGGACTCATCTCGCAGGTGAAGTGCATTCAAGGCGCTCGGTTTCGGTCCCTCGGGCTTAGGTACTGGATGACTCTGTGGACCAATGTCTGCAATGATCTTCTGTTCCTCGAGCTGCTCTTCAGCGACAACGGAGATGCCCTCGATGATATGCGGGGGCGTCGCAGGCATGTAAGGTCTGCTTTCTTCGTCCATAGATCCGCGCGAGCTTCGCCTCTCGGCTCGATGTCTACCATCGTCGCTTGAGCTACTACGACGCCGATTGGGGAGATCGGTACCTGGATGCAGATGATCTTTCTCCATGGCTGTACCATCTTCTGCATCGTCCTCTCTGCCACAATTGGAACCCCTGCCACTGGACATACTACGGCGTCCCGTATACACGGAACCATTATCTCGCTCCGTGTCGGCTCCGTCACTACCTTCCGGCTGATGGTGTGACACTCTTTCGGAGGCCCCTTCAGCCTTGGCGAGGGCCTTGAGACGTTCGCGCTCGGCATCTCTCTCGCGGACAACGCTTTCTCCTCGAGGATCGTTGAGCAGTGCCATATTACTGCAATGTAGCAGCTCGGCATACAGCTCACATATCCGAAAACGCTCAAAGCCTAGAGACTCAATCTCGCCATAGCCCGATGTCTTGATCAGACGAACGTTCTTCGGGGACAGGAGCAGGGCTTGGAAATCACTGATGGAATTGGCAAAAACGCGGAGCATTGTTCCGAGATAGATGGGGTCTCGCGATGTCGGTGGTTGGTTGTTGTAGGCCAGTGCCATGGTCGGGGTCAAGTCATAGTCCGAATTGTTCTTCCTAATGAGCTCGATCACGATACTGACACCTGTCGTGAGACTGGCGTTGGTTCCTGTCTCTGTGACATGCACCATGTTTTGTACAAGTGCGGAGATTGTAGGTCCCGAGACCAGATTCCGGGATAATGCATTGGGACCGATGACCCCTTGGTCGTTGGAATTGGCAGAGATTGCAATGATGGCTTTGATGACATCTGCCACAGTTGTCTGTATGTCGGGATCGACATGAGGTTGCAGGTGTGCTGTTAAGGAATCGAGGAGACCTTCATCGTAAAGCCACTGTACATATTAGAACATGTCTTGAAATTGCTGAGTCACAAACCTCGACGACGCCTGCACCAACATCAGTCCGTTCCATCGAGATGATCTTCAATAAGAGGTCCATTATCGCACTTGTGTCGCTATGTCGAAGGATTTTCTTCAAAACGTCAGGTATCGACTGAATGAAGGGTATCATCTCGTCAGTCTTCTTCTCCAGAAACTTCTCATTGACTTTTGTGAAGTAGGACGCCCTGAGAGGATTCAAGGGAGGCTCCGCATCGATGAACGTCCAGAACTTCCTCAAGAGATGAGGGTTCTCGAAGATCGTCTCGCAGATGGACCATACCTCGCAGGAAAGGACTTCGCAAGCGACATAGGCATATCTACAGGTGTGAATATCGAAAGCATGTCATGCCACTTCTGAAAATAGCTCACTTGAAACCCTTCTTCTCATCCTCATGTTGATCATCGATGATGAGCTCGAGTAGACGAGAGAGCACGATTTCCTGACGTAAATAATCAAGGAGACGTGCATTATGGACTTTGATCTCCTGTAGCAAATCTTCCTCGTCGAGGACCTTCTCGAGAGTGATCTCGTGTGCAGGCTTTTCCAGGAGGGATTCGATGCCACTGGCCTCCTTGTATGCGAAGCCGCCTAACTTCCCTCGTGTCATCAGCACATTCGTTCTAGAGGACGTGGCAGCAGAGTCGAACTCACAAAACATCTGAAACTCGTCTCGCTGCAGAGCCAGCCCTCGGGCGAGCAATCACAGTCGCGGTAAAAATGAGAGGGGAATCGACAGTATTATAATAGACCAATCGACCGTGCAACCATGTCCGGTTCGCTCAGGTGCTATCGAGCGACAAACGATGATCTGCGACGAGAAGCAAGGCAGCAGAGAGTCTCTGAAAGAGCCAGGAGCTGGGATATGCCGGACACACTTCCTGGTCGACCGCTGCTCACATGCCAACTGTGGGATTGGGGACACGGTACGGGTGCCATACGGTGCCGCTCAAGGTCAATCACTCACTCAGTCGCTCACTCAGTCACTCTTGCACGCACGCACGCACGCAAGCGAAGGATGGCTGAGCACGATACGAGCACATGCGAATTGAGAATATGGGAATACGAGATACCGTGCTCACTCACAGAAACACGGAGAGTCTGATTGAGAGAATCTCACGAGACTCGAGAGAGGACAACTGATCAGAAATCGCATGAGACTGGTTCTGATCAAGAAGGAGGAGAGGATGGCTCTTGGGAGATCATGGCAGCGCACTTGAAACGTCTCCAAGGGCCATCTCGGTCTTGCCCCTCGGTCGTCAATTGTTTTATATGCATGGACCTGTCCTCAATACGTTTCATCTGAGATTATCATGCCTGGTCATCTGCATGCAGATTACCCGTCCTTGAGTGGCAACCACTCGTGTGCTCGTGTACCATGTGAAAACAGTTCTTACTTTGTAGGTCCGAGGCCCCTTGCAGGTTGGTGCATGGAATTCAGGTCGCAATCGCGATTTGGCTTCCCAGGCGTGGGGCTATCGATGGGTTCGTGACACATTCTTATTTCACAAGGAGGCCACACAGAGCACTTGAAGCGTGCCACCTCGGTTCTGGGGGACCTCGACCTAAGCATCACATGCGATACAGAAACACGAGTATGCTAGGATAGAGTATAGTGAAAGACAAATGCTGCCGAGTCGTTCCGTCTCCAGCACAAAGGATGGAAAGATTCTCCTTCCCATGAGCCACGAAGCTTGAGGAAAGAATGAAGAAGGTAGCGGAAGATGTCAGAATCCCATCAGAGCGAGCCACCATTTTGAGTTTACAGCGCGGCTCCTCTCGCTTCTTTCTTCTCTCTCTGCGGCTCTTTTCGCCCTTCCGTTGTTCTCTCCACACATCCACAACAGACACGACGGAGGCCCATTCATGGCATGCTCTATTGTCCTCGCACAGAACAAACAAAGGTGGCTTACCCTCCTATTTGTTTAGATTTCTCCCTGTACTTCAGGAGATGGCCATTCGATAGAGCTCTCGGTCGTCCGTTATAGGGCGACTTTCGATGGATTTGTGGTCCAAGCACAGGAGGATAGCCGGTGGGACGTTTCAGGTGAAATTGGGGAGGTAGACCAATGGAACGACGAACATGACCCGGCGATCTGAGCGACAAGGACGTCTTTGGGCTGAGGAAGCGAGGTGAAGCCACCATGGTGGGTTTCGTTGTGTGGCCCGGTCCTTTCAAGGACGATCTCGACTTCAGATTGACATGCTTGGAGACAGAACCTGAAGTCTTTATAATGATCCTGGTTCCGCATGTCATCTTTCCTCAGCAAGGCAGATCTCTGCACAGAACTCAGCAATGGCGGCGTCTCTCACGTCACGTTCTCAAAAGCATGGGTCTATCGATCTCGACCGTCCCTTTCCATGTCCTTGGAAGGGCTGCATCAAGGTTTGTAGGCTGCATGGTCCTTCAGATTCATGGCTCACATCAACAGGCTTTCGGTCGGAGGAGTGATCTCGCTCGACATCACCGCATCCACACAAATGAGAGACCCTATTCGTGCCATTTCTGCGAGAAGAGTTTCATCCAGCGGAGTGCCTTGACGGTACACATCAGAGTCCATACAGGTGAACGACCTCATGGGTGCGAGTGGATTGGTTGCGGCAAGACCTTCAGTGACTCGTCCTCTCTTGCCAGACACCGTAGGATACATACCGGCAAACGTCCGTATGGTTGCCACATCAAGACGTGTGCCAAGACTTTTTGCAGAAAGACCACTCTCACGAAACATCTCAGACGAGCCCATCAACAAGGTTGTCCACTCGAGCTCGATCAGATGCAGTCCGGCAGTTCAGAAGAGTCTGAGGGAGAAGATGAGGAGGACGAGGAGATGTATCTGCCCAGTCGGACCAGGTCGACATATTCTCGTGGTCGTGTCCCTCTAACTCCACCAGATTCCAGTCGTCGGACGTCCGAGGCTGAAGCCGACCGTTCCCTGCCTCAACCGAACCACCAATATCACGACCCTTATCCACAGACTCCCGAATCTCGGCAGGGCACCTTTACCCGCGTACAGCACCAGTATCTTGGCAACCACAGCAAAATTACCGATGTCTTTTCCTCCATCGCCCATGGCAACGACTATTCCTTCTTCCGCAGTGCCGACTCCAGTCATCTCGTCTCTCCTGCTGCGTCCCGTGGGTCGAGCTCAGCCTCCTACTTCAGCTCACATCACCCGTCACAAAGTCAGTCCCTCCAGGGCTACCACGAGGACGAGCTCAACACCCTCTACCACCCTCACCAGTCGTTGGACAATAATCCTGTGCATCAGTATCTCCCGATGCAAGCATACTGGCAAGGACCCTCCCAACAGCTCCAATACGTCACCGCAATGTCGAACGGCTATGAAGAGGACGAAACCCTGGATGGTGGATCATTGCTGATTCCCGAATCCGCGACCATCGTCCCATCACAATCCCATCTATCAGATCTTCAGGATCTGCAGGCAGAGGAGATTGGAATGGACCGAGGAAGAGTCGATTATGATCAGACAAATATGGAGAATTACATGCGTCAATGCGAATCCTTCTATGCTTCATTTTGATCTTCTTCGACATGGTGGGGCTGAGAAAGTAGTCTAGCATATCAACCTGTCCTTTAAATATTGTGTCCAAATCATAGCGATATTCCAGAAACACGATAGATCAGTATACAGCATATTGTCAATCACTTCAATTTGATCACTCTGCCTCTCACTTTGCAATGCACGATACTTTCAAGGGGAAAATTGCTTTTTTGTTCATTGCATTCTTATTATTCAATAAATGCAGTTGATGGATGTAATCACACATTTTCTCCATGTGAAGTCCAACATGCTGTTTTCTCATTGGCCCATTCTCTTGCTCACTACATCTCACTCTCTCTACAATGACACGACAGGGCAGTCTTTGTTTTTTGTTCTTGTCGCCCGGAAACATGAAAGCTTCCTCTTCTATAGTCTTGCACGACGAGGTAACTCTTTCACGCCAAACGACTATTCGAAGCTTTTGACCTGTGACATTGCAAACACAACAATCAAATTGGGAAGGTAGAGCATTGCGCTCCTTCATCTTCTGTCAGGAGGCAGACGCTGTATGCTGACATGTCGAATTGTCATACTGTCCTTCAGAAAAAGGACGACACGGATTGGTTAGCATGTTCCTGGCAGGATCTGCGATAATCCACAATCTTCAGGCAGACCTGGTGAAAGTCGTCTACATTTTCAGCTTTCATGCGTTGTAGAACCCTCCGCAGACCTTCCCGGTAAGCAATCCTGTCTTTGTTGGTCTTGCCGATCGTGGCACTACTCAACTCGATAAGGATTTCGTCATCTACTTGTATCAGTAAGCTCGATCGAAAGGATGATACCAGATTGGATTGACCTGTCTATGCAATTCATATTAGCTTCTGAAGTTCCAGGATAAAGCATGCTTACCATAAACGCTTGTGAGAAGTGTTGATCCGTACAGGCCGGACCGGCGTTACACCTGCCTCCCTGTGTCTCGAACCGACAGAATACCTGGTCCGCCTTGATCTTGTGAAAGAACGAGGTGGAATGGAACCCGCCCTTGACCGCAGAGAGGAAATCCAAATTGTACTTGAATGTTCGAAAATGCTTGAGTGGTGACACATATTGACAACTATGATCAGATTTCTTGAAGGTCTGGGTCTGGGTCTGGTTCTGGATCTGGTCGACTAAGCAGGCAGTGACCACTTGTGAGCTCTTTAGTAAAGGAGGTTCTTCAAGATCATTCTCTATTGACCTTGTGTCAGGCACCGAACCCCTCGATATAGTTGTGTTTTTAGCGAGATCCTGGGATTCTGATGCCGCTGCGACTTTTCCTCTCGATGCACTTTTTTTCGGTGCCGCAAGCCCGTCTTGCTTTGGTAGAAGATCTGAATTCTTATCGTTGGTCGCAAAGACCCTACATGGAGGTTCAGCAAGTTTTACCTTCTCGACGAGGGGCGAATCGCGCAGCGAAATCAGAGTTGCTTCACTATAAGTCCTCGGATGTGAAGTTTCGGAACCAGGAACCATGGTTGTTCTCAATAGCGAATTTTGTACCTCGGGCGGTACTGCTTTGTTACTCTGTTCGACCCTGATTTGACCACCGGGAGGATTGCGAGATGTGTCCTCCACAGTCGGGGATGGATCATGTGATGCATTCAATGTGGCAGACCGGGACTCCAGGACAAGGGGAGAGATTGTTGCAGGCTGTTGAATAACCGACGAGAGCTCTTTGTGAATGGATTGCTGCTTCTCGAATTCCGCTGGTCCCTGAAGTCCCAGAGGAGCTGACAAAGTACTTTTCGGTATCGACGTCGCTGGTGAACTTGGACTTTTCGGTGAATCTGCTATTGAATGGCGTAATATGCTTATCTTTGGATGAAGAGCTGTACGTGCAACTTCAAGAGCCTGAATGGATCTCATGAGCTCCTGTTGCGTCGATTTGGATATTTTAAGTTCAGCTTCAAGCTGTGTCCGCCGAGTTGACGAAACTCCCAAAGAATGTCTACTTTCTTGTAGTTCGGCTTGCAACCGCTCTATCTCCTGTTCTGTAGCTTGAATCACTTCTTGACAACTTTGCTCGCGAATGAGCTCATATGAACAGTCTCTTTGTGTCTCTGCTTCACTGAGTCGTGCTAGGAGCAACTCCTGCCTTTTACTCTTGATGCTGACTTCATGAAGGGCAAGCTCATTCTGCATGACTTGTAAGGACAAAATCTGGCTCTGTCGTTCATTCAACAATGCTCGGTCCTGCGCACTAGTCTGCGAGGCAGGCAAAGCCGAGGGGTTGAAAGGCAAGGTATCCTTGGGTCCTGCTAGCACGACAGGAGCAACTTTGACTATGGCGGGCTCGTGACTTTGTGGTTGCTTCACCTGCAAGGTCGGTGTTCCTTTTCTTTTTTGATTCTGTAATTCTTGTGCCCTATTGATGACAGACATGGCCTGAGCAATCTCAGCCTCTACTTGCTGAAGCTTTGATGCACTTTCGTTCTTGCGACTGTTCTGGAGATTCTGCGACAGCTGCGGTGCCATAGTCAATGATTTAGAACGGCCAGCAAGTACATCAGTGTCTATCTCGTCTTCCGATTCCAAATCTATAACTAAAGACGGATGATGCTTGGTGCCAAGTCGCTTTGCGGGACGGTCCGAGGTGCTATACTCGGACGAGATCTGACGTTTTCCGTTCGCAGTGCTATGAACTTTACGGAAATCCGAGATTCTCCATGGAGGCGTGTTGGAGCCGTTCCTGAATGTTGTCCTTGCAGCTACGTTGGTATCATGATCGACAGCTGTTTGGACCGAACCTAGCAAGGGTGTGGTTGGTATATTTGCCGATGTCTGCTGTACTTGTGACAGTATTGGTAGGCGTGCTGTTCCATTTAGTCCTATAGAAATCAGATGACTATAGACTTCGTAGTGCTTCTGATAATGTTTACCAGGTATACCATAAGGAAAGGCCGGGAAGAATGCATTAGTTGCCACATTATTGTCCTTTGTAGTAGCTTTGTGACTTTGAACAGTAGCAATTCCAGGGTCTGTTTCTACATCGTCTCGAACCTCGCCCTCCTCCAATTCGCTATCATCAGACTCTTTGGGCTGAGCAGATGGCCCACGACCTAAACTCTCAAGAACACGTCTGCGCAGAGCTGCGACTGTCTCAAGATCCTTCGACATCCTTGTTAGTAATCTATAATTTGTTGGCTTCTTGCGACACTAGAATTCTTTCAAGCTCAAGAACTATCTATGCAAAACATCACGGGAGTTCACAAGAAAGGATGACGCAGATCTGATGAACGAGCTCTGTAACAGCACGCAAGCTCTTGTAAGAAAGAATTGCGAGACGACTCGATCAGATCGCTCGATACGGCGCCAGAATCTGTCCTTACAGCAGCAAATTATGGAACCAGTGACAAATACCACAAATCACGAAATCGCCTCCAGTTACAACTTGGATTCTTGCCTTCGCCAAGGTTATGTAGAAATCGGTTAGGGTACACAGGGGCTTTTGGGTAAACCAGCAAGTATGGCGATCGCAGATCCATACAGTAGTGTACGGTATGGCAATTGCGGTCCCGCCCACGCCATGCTCGAAAAAAGTACCACACACATTTTTGAGAGCTCGTCTCGAGAATCGATGATCTCTTTCAAGCACAGAAGGATGCTTGCTCTAATATGACCTAGGTGTCACGCTGATAGGGTGTCTTTCATGATTCTATATGTTTTGAGATTCAAGTTGGTATACAATACGTTGGAACGGTCGTAGGCTGCTATCAATCCTTCTAAGCGACTTGTGCGTTCCTTGTGGATGACCTTCTCTGACTCAAGTGAAGAGGATACTCGTAGCGATAATGACTATCCGCATAAGCGCCGAAGGCGCACAAAGGAAGACCAAATGCTGGGCATTTTTGGGAGTGACAGTGAGGACGAGCGATCAGAGAGATTGAATAGAAAGGTGCTTCATACTCGAGGTGTGGATTTCCAGAAAGCTGGAACTCAGCAGTCGGACGAGGATGACAGCGACGACCGTCCAAGATTTGGCTTGCCAACCTCTTTTCCGCAGAAAGAACTACATTCACGAGAGAGATCCACACCAGATTCACAATCTGCGGAAACCAAAACGCTCCTCGAGAATCTCTCGGGAGAGAGTACAGAAAGGGTTCAACCCATTTTTGGCATATACTCGGACAGTACTCGTGCATTCATCCCTTCTGAGCAGCCTGCAAAGCTATCGAATCGGTCGCGGTCACCGCCGGAACGTGCTCCACCCATCGTTCTAGGAAGAGCAAAGATGTCTCAGAACCCAGAAAGTGGCCATTCCGAGAAGCTCCGGTCTGGCAAAGCAGCACAGATGATGGCTAGAATGGGTTACAAAGCTGGACAGGGTCTTGGCACAACAGGAAAAGGCATCGTTAATCCACTCGAGGCAAAACTTCGACCCGGCCAGAAGGCCGGACTTGGCAGTACCAATGAAAAGACCGATCAGGAGAGGGAGGAAGAACGACGGCACGGAGTCAAGCCTGAACCTAGACCATCAAGAAAGCCACAGGCGACTAAGGAGAAGAAGAAGAAGATTCGTTATAAGACAACGAAGGAAATCATGGAAGAAGCTGGAGGTGGCTTGACCGTACCTGCGGTTCTTCAAAACATTGTGGACATGACAGGGGAGAACATGAAATCCATCACAGATCTCACAAACACAGAATCTGCAACCAGAAATTCGGCTCCTACTAATGAATTGTATCGAATTTCGCACTCCGCTCGTCATGAACTCAATTCTTGCGCTTCTGACTGGCGTGAATTGCAAGACCATAAGTTGTACCTGGAGGCGCAAGCGCAAAGACTTTCCCTAGAGCTTCGAACAAGGCTCTTCGAAACGGAACGTATTGCAGAATTATCATCGCAAGTGAAGCAGCTGGTGAGCTCTCTACAACATTCTACTGATGATAGCACGACTCTAGAACACCTTGTTTCTGGTTTGGAGCACATTCAATCACAGTACAGCGTCTTCATGGCAGATCTGCCCCTTGACGAGATCGCGCTTTCTCTTTTGACTCCATTGATGAAGCGGCTGCTCTCCTTTTGGAATCCAATTACTGACCCGACGTTGTACTTAGACACGTTTCTTCGTTTGGCAACCATTCTAGGCATTGACAAGATCAAGACACCGGAGTTCAGTGAGCACACCAATCGGCACTCATTCTTCATCGAAAGCTTTATGTCGACCATATGGTATCCTCGGATATGCTCCGTCCTGGCAAATTGGACACCACACCAAAGCGGACGGATCTTAGATCTCCTTAATGTGTGGTCTTCATGTATTCCCGTTTATCTGCGGAATCAATTGATTGAGAAACACCTACTCCCGCGTATCCAGAAACACATAGCAGAATGGGCACCACACGGGAAGAAGAACGAGCGATCAATATCATGCATATTCCAATGGTTGCCATTTCTCAAGAATTACGTTTCAGACGTCATCGCAATGGTCACAAGGAAGCTTACAAGCGTACTGAACCTATGGCGGCCAACTGATGGATTTGTGAAAGAACTTGATGAATGGCATGAACTCATTGGACACAAGAATCTCGAGTCTATGTTACAGAAATTCGTGACTCCAAAATTAGCTGAGCACTTGCGGAAGCATCTGATTATAGATCCGGCCAACCAGAATCTTCTTCACCTGGATCTAGTCCTAATCTGGAGACACTGTCTTGAACCGACAGTCATTGGACAGCTTCTCGAAGCAGAGTTTTTCCCTAAGTGGAAGAAAGTTCTTTACTTGTGGCTCTGCAATGACCCGAACTTCGAGGAAATAAGCGAATGGTATGAGTGGTGGCAACAAGTCATTCCCCAGGATCTACAAATCCTGCCTCGTGTTCAAGCTGGCTTCACCAGTGGTTTGAACATGATGAATACAGTCCTGGAAGATGGTTCAGAGGCCCTTGAGGCCCCTTCTGTTGGGCCGGCATTACCATTGGATCATGCGGAACACCTGCAGAGTCGCAAAGCGCATGAGTCGCAGAAATTCCCTGTGAATGTCGACGTTCCTGAAATCTCTTTCAAAGACGTAGTTGAGCATTGGTGTGCAGAACATGGCTACCTACTTTTGCCCTTGCGAAAAGCCCATGAAACTGGAGCGAGCCTGTTCAGAATAACCACCAGTCCATTGGGGATCGGCGGAGCTGTAGTCTACTTCCGAGGCGATATCATCATGGTATTCGACAAGCAGAGTCAAAAGTATGAGGCAACAAGCTTGAAAGATCTGTTGCTTATTCTAAAGTAAAATACACTGCTATTGTATCAATATTTTGCCATAATCCAATCCTTCCTCTTGTACACATTGGATGGTTTCCGAATTTTGAGTTCATCTGCATGTACGGATCTTTTTCATCACAAGCGGCAGCTGCTGTTACTACGTATGTTATTTTCAGGAGATCATGATCCTCAAATATGCTGAAAACCATTTTGAGAAGATGAGCCATAGAACAAACGAATTGATCGCGGACGTACGAGGTGTCCCAGGGTTCCTCATTGTGCAACTTGCGTAATGAGGGGTGGTGGAGCGCACTTGTTATCTAGCCAATCAGATCAATGCAATGCTGATGCTGATGCTGCTAAGCGAAGCACAATCGGCTACATGTTACGACGCTTTGCTCAGCAAAACAAATCTGCGACAATCATCTGATTCTCAATCACAAGACCTATTGGCACGAGCGCTCATCTTCGATGTCGGGGTGACGGGCAAATTATCCTCATCTGTCAGGTCGAAAATACGTGACCACATAGAGAACCGAACAGTGGTTCAAGATAAATTCTATGCGGTCGTGCATTGATGACCGTAGGTAAGGTCTACGACTCGACACACCCACGAGATCCTGGACCTTTCACCCTTGGTAGACACAGTGCCGCTAAATCTTCTCAAACAATAAGACGCGGTTTTGAGCTCGTTCGACAAGTTGTGAGCGCATGAGCAGTCCACAGACACTAGATGCAGCAGCAGCTGAAGTCAAAAGCAAGCGAGGTTGTGCTTTCGATTCTGAGAAACGTACTCTCCCTCATGATTCTCGAAAGTCTAATCGGGTTATGAGTTACATCATCCCCCCTACATTGGTAGCTCTCATGATCTTCTCTACTTATGTATGGTTTGACATGTGTATTCAGTGGTACCTGCGGAATGGTCATCTTACTACTGGCGCTTGCCTGATAGCCTTCCAGATGTTGCTAGTGGTTCTTATGGGGATTGCGTTCTTCCAGATCATGTTTTCCCGAGCAGGTTACCTGCCAAATCGTTCAGACAGGGACAGAGTAGCAGCACAGGATGGAGGAGAGACAGCTATTACCTCCAGTCCTGACCATGACACGTGGAACAAGGATAATCAAAAGACATACGACAGGCGACCTTCGAAAAGGGCCACGATGGCATTCATGTCTACTCGTCGAGTCGAAGACAACCCAATCTACCTAGCAAGAGCCGATACTACTGATGGTCCAAGATATTGTTCTATATGTGATGTTGAAAAGTTCGATCGAACACATCATTGTTCAGAAGTCAACAGATGCATCAGGAAATTTGATCATTTCTGTCCTTGGGTTGGCGGTCCCATTGGGCATACAAGATACAAATTCTTCTTCCAGTTCATCACCTACTCAGCGTTCTACATGGTATATGTTACAATAACCATGGGAATTGCCGTTTCCCAACGTCAACGAGCCTTGCGGCAAACCAGTAATTTCCAACACATACCCGCCAATCCGGGCTTGTGGTATGCATGTATTGCCTTAGGCGGCTTCTTTGCGCTTCTCATGGTACCTTTTTCTGCCTTTCATGGCCATCAAATAGCCTTGAATAAGACTACGATCGAATCTGTGGAAACTAGGTCTACTCAGGTGATAGTACAACGACAAATTATGGATGGTGGAGGACGTTCTAGAAATGTTCGGCAGAGAGTCTCTTTAGATCCGACAGTCAATCCGTTTGATCTTGGCTTATGGCGCAATTGGCAACAGGTTATGGGCCCAGTGGTTGCAGACCGTTGGATTGTGTTACATCTGCTCAATTGGATTTTACCCATCAAGGGAAGGTAAGCTGCCTGATGCTAGCCCTTCTCCGTACTTATAAAATAGTCCTGGAGATGGTCTGAACTTTCCCTACAACGAAGAATTGGTTCAAGATATGCATCGGCAAGCCGCCGCCATGCTGGCGAGCAACCCGATGATATGATCCTGCGTGTATATCAAATACTCTGTTGTACAAATTATAGCATCAGCACATATATATGTGCGCGATTGTAGCATGTAGCATCGTTTGATTCTTGATTAAGCACACATATATGTCCTCCCGGACGAATATACTTCCCTCTGGAATTCATTGTCAGCGGTGGCTGGGTTGCAGCCTGTGTCTGATTGCGTGGGAAACTGATCACGGGGTGCTCCAACTGGCCAAGAATACTTGCTAATTTGCCCAAGCACAAAACATGTTCTAGTTGAAGTCTCGTTCATGCGTTGGTTGAATATGTCGCATCAAGCAGTACGCTCTTCTTGCAGTCCGAGGATTGTAGATGCACAATAGTATAAGCTTTGCCTCGTTCTTCAGAATGGCCCTGTCTCCTGCAAAGAACCGGGCCTCGCTGAAGATGAGATTGGTGAGCACCCGAAGTGGCAGCAAGTGTATCGTCAGAGAATTAGAAAGTGATGAACAAAAACTAGAGTATCCGATTCCTATGAGGACAAACTTAGCTCTAGAACTGATTCAACCACTCTCGATATGCACTTGCTGCAAAGGAAGCAAAACGCGACTAACCATGTCAGTTCGACTTTTCAATTACGATTCAATGTCTTGCAGAATATTGAACCCCCGAAGGTACGTCGATCATCACGACATCGAGCGACACTTCTAGGATGAAAAAAATTACCGACTTAGGCCTTGGTTCTTCGGAACCCTGGTTGTTGATTATAAATACAGGCTGTATTTTTTTGCTGATCTATTTGTCACTCGAGTCGGCCGCTGTCGAAAGCATGCTAACAAGTTATAGCTCAACAGGCCTCTGGTAAGTTTCATTATATTGGGATTGATGAATACTGCACTGGGCACTGAGTATCAAAGATACAGTGGTGACAAGTGTGAGACTAGAAACCTCTTTCTGACCCATGTTCGGACTTTTGCAAGACGAAACAGTCACTGATCATGTCAAGTCACAGTACAACTTGGGATTGGAAGAGGCAAGGACTTCTTCTGGTAAGGTCAAAATACGTCATGCGAGAGATGCTATTGTGATGAAGCCTTTAGATGACGAGTCTTATTGAGTTTCTCATGCAGATAAAACCTTTATATACCATTCATGCCTTACTGATCTGGCATCTCTCGCAAGTGTATCGACTAGGGTACAATTTGCTAATGCCTCTAGTCTTTTTCCCGGGGAGCATCTCCGCTACCAATTCGACAGCCAAGGGAAAGCACGCAATCGAAAGGTGAGTCTGTCATGTGGGCTTGCATATGATGATAAGACATAGACAAGCATATATCTGATTAATGAAGACTCACTATTAGCTCTATCTGATGCACTATCCCCTCCACTTGCTTCATGAAAGCATCGAAGGCTAACAAGAACAATAGATGCATGGTTATTCTACCGAGCTGCTAGATCTCCAGACAACTTACCTCGGTAGCATACCACACGAGACCTCTCTCTACAGAGCCTGAGCGGCTACCAGGAGGGCAGAAATTTGGAGAGAAAGAGAGACAGAGAGAGAGCGACTGTAGAGACATTCTCCTCGCCGGGGAAGACTGATTTTTGGCTTTGTACCATGATGATTGGCATTTGTTTCACGACGGTCTGCGGATTCTCTTTAGAAGATGTCGAAAATCATTGCTTTCATATAAATCTGACACAAAGAAGAAATCAACCCTTCCACAGACACAAGGGAAACGTCGTTTCTGCATCGACCATCCTTTCCATGTCAAACAGACTGGACACTCTCTTCTGGTCTCTCATTCTCTCCAACTAATGTCTTCGTGGGAGCCGGCACACCTGTAGCAGTCTCTTAATTAGTCCCCTTCATAGTTTTGTATTCAATCATGACAAATCCTCTCCTTCTCTCTCTAAACGTTGCAGGTTGTCAAGGGGTGTCTTCGACAATGCTTCTGATTAGGAACAACTTCAGGACGAAAAGCTATGGTCAAAAGGACTCATGGCAATGTGGAGGTCTGCGAGTGAATAGAATAGACTATATAGTGTAGATTTCTACCCCGTCTACTGTGCCTGGGAGACACTGAGTCCCGCTCGATCGGCAATGATCTGCTTGAGTTTCTCGGCGTCTGCGGCAAAGGCGGCGATACCGGTCGAGAGTTTCTCGACTGACATTGGGTCATTGTTGAAGTCGAATCGGAATCTGGATTCATCGTTGATGTAGGAGGTCTTGGCCATCTTCTGGGTGATGTTGCCGGCGTCCAACTTCTTCTCGACCTTGGCGTCCGAGTTCATGAGTTCCTCGAGGAGAGGAGGGGAGATGGTGAGGAGATCACATCCTGCGAGTTCCGTGATCTCTCCGACGTTTCGGAAGGAGGCACCCATGACGACAGTCTTGTACCCGTGTTGTTTGTAGTAGTTGTAGATCTTGGTGACTGACTTGACACCTGGATCTTCGGCACCAGAGTAGGTCTTGCCCTCCTTGGCCTTGTAGTAGTCCATGATCCGTCCGACAAAGGGGGAGATGAGGGTGATGTTGGCCTCGGCACAGGCGATGGCCTGTTGGATGGAGAAGAGCAGAGTCAGGTTGCAGTGGATTCCCTCCTTTTCGAGAATCTCGGCAGCCTTGATGCCCTCCCAGGTAGAGGCAATCTTGATGAGCACTCTGTCCTTTGAGATGCCGAGGTCCTTGTAGAGTGCGATGATGTGTCTGGCCTTCTCCAGTGTGGCCTCTGTCGAGAAGGAGAATCGGGCATCGACCTCGGTCGAGACACGACCGGGCACAATCTTCAAAATCTCCTTTCCAAATTCGACGAGGAGTCGGTCGAGTGCGGCATCGACCTTTTCGTCATTGTCCTTTCCATGCTGTTTACCGTACTCGATGGCATCGTCAATGAGCTTCGAGTAGGACTCCTTCTTGGCAGCAGCCAGGATCAGAGACGGATTCGTGGTAGCATCTTGTGGCTTGTACTTTGAGATGGTCTCAAAGTCACCAGAGTCTGCGACACAGGTAGTGAACTGCTTGAGCTGATCGAGTGAGGATGTCATTCTGTGTGATATGGGATTGCTTTGGACGAGAACTCTTGACAGGAGATGCAGCACAGATGACACGAGGATCGAGAGGAGGAAGACATGAGGGTTGGAGGTGACATGGGCAGCATGGAGTCATAGGGGGAGTCTCTCAACCCGGCCCCCAACACCACGCCATCGACCCTCGAGTGAAGGCGATCGAAGGAAACGGCCGTTATCGTCCACGTGCATCAGCCCTTATCGCCTCCCACGTACTTGCACGTGTCTGAGACAACCCCTGGGCTCTGCGTCTCTCTGCCGTGCGTAGATGGGAAGGACGGACACGAAGAGACTGATTCATGCACCATTCATCTGTCTAGTAATGCCATGCTCGCTATCAGATTATGCTGTGTACACAATGTCAAGGGGAACTGTGGTTTGATTGTCAGTCCTGATCGAATTTACCCACGGGTCCACTCGTAAAGGCGACTCCGCCTAGCTCGGTGAGTGCTATCGATCCTTCGTGTGAATGCACACGGTGGTGCTCACACTCCACCCGCAGGAAGATCCACATCCATCTCCTCGTCACCTCGAGGCATTCCATGAGAAAGACACCTGATTCATACTCTGCAAGACTGTGCAAGTGTGGCGACAGCTTCACGGACCAGAGCATGCGAAGGACGAGATCTGAAAGGATGGCGACATAGTATACTTTGGGTGAAAAACTCAAATTTTTCCGTAGCAGCCGTGCATGCTTCTGCGGTCCAGTCTGCAGATTTAGTGTGCCTTCATGCGAGTCAATTTTATTGTAGTTGCCGGCTTTGCTGAGCATACCGAGATCCCAATCTTTCGTGACGTCCCACCAGAAAGAATAGCCAGTGTTGATCAGGCATGCGATTATCCAGGCAGTATAGAGTTTCTCATTGCTGATGTATGCCGTGTTGGGAGTGCCTGCTTCGCCACCAGCTCGGCCCAATTGTATGGTGGAGATGAGAATGACTGGAAAGGCGGTGCAGTATTTGGCGGCATTGGCGAGATGAGCTCGTCCGCCCGTCCGGCGATATTCGATCAGACACTGTCTCAATCGCATGGCATATGGTGCCGCTATGGCTAGGGGAACGAGTGAAGACTGGGCACATTGCATACGCCTCGCTTGATAGGGTAGATCGGAGGAGCCAAAGATGACGCAGACTGTCATGACGATGTCACCAAAGACTTTTGCATATGAAGTCATGATATCCGCGACAATGACATCGAGAAACCTATCAGTGACATCGATGCCACCAAGCATGATGCGCTTCAAGACTTGCAGAAACCGGTAGCGCTCCATGGCATAGAACCTGACGGGCGAGAAAAGGACTGCCGAGAATGCTAGAAAGGCTAGAATTGGCAGCACACGATAGTCCATCGTGTTTGAATCGCCATCAGACAGAGTCCAGAAGCAGATGACCTCTCCTATGGCGATTGCCATGGAGACCATGGCGACAGCATATACAGGTCGCGATAGATTGCCTTGCCGCCTGCTGCTTGAGGTTTGACTACTCGCAGAGGACGGATAGAAGAGCCCCTCGACGTCAATCTTTGCACGTATCAAGAGTGTCAGATTCGTGCCAAAGAGAAAGATGCCGAGAGCGACGATGACCGGGACACGGTATGGCAGAGGAAGATAGGCTGCGAAGCCAGTGACTTGAGCATCGATCGTATGCTCGTCCTCCTGCGTGATCATCGGCAGAGAAGCAGATGCGACATCCAAAGAGCTTCAGGCACTGGCCAGACTAACTCCCTTCCAAAGGCACGTCTTGTCTTTGCATCAAGCCCCTGCCAAGAACTTCGCGTTCATTGTTATTCTTTTCGTGGCTCGTTTTGCTCGTCTCATGCCCCCAGGCTCCACGAATGTCAGCTGAATGAAATATGGCTTGAATGACCGCACTCCTCGAGACATCACAATACAGCATCGAGAAGTGGATTGAAGAGAGAAATTTCAATGGTGCAGGTGGATTGACGACTCTAGAAAATTCTAAAAGATGTTTCTATTGAGGAAGAGGTTCACATGGCTAATCCTCGATGACATGTCTGTCCATCATCTGATCCCGCAAGTGTCGGTTCTGGATCCTCGCTGCTCCCATGACTCTCTGGGGACTGACGAGGCAGCCTCTTTTGCTGCTGCTGCTGAATGGAATGATTGACGATTTTCCTCTCCGACGGATCAAATTCGTGTAGGAGCGGACGGAAGCGGAGTGCCAGAGCCGTGCACACCACGAGTCGCATGACCACGAGCCCGGACCCCTGGAGGTGAAGTTTGGCAAAACTCTTGCCGTGACAGAGCTCATAGTAAGCCAGGACTTCGTTGTCCCTGAGATCGACGAGTTTCAGACCTCCCTTGCCAGCCATGCTGGTATGCTTCCATGCATAGCTCACGGAATGGAGTTCTCTCGAGTGGGAGACATGCGTGCGGCAGGACTGTCGAGACTGACTCGTCATGGACAACGCTACCTGTTTCGCAATGAAACAGTCTACAGGCAGAAAACAGTCTGGCCGACTCTTGTAGAACGTGATTGGTTCGAGACCTTTGATCTCCACCACGACCTCATTGCCCAGTTTCCGGATATGGGCGGTAGAGGGTTCGTGCCATCGCCTTCCGTACTGCCCGGCAGACGTAATGTCGAGTTGATTCGGCATCCGATCTCGCGCCAATTTCAACCCCGGACACGGCGCATTCGTCCTGTAGAGGATCGACACCTTGTCAGAATCCACGACGTCAATCAGGTCATCTGGGTTCCTGGTGAAATAGACATTTCGACCCTCACTGTGCAACAGGGCAAACGGAATCGGCCTCCACGATTGCTCTGCAGACTCGAATTGTCCTCCTCTTTCCTTCTCCACGTCTCGAGGCGGCAGACTCCTCGGCCTCTCTCGATCAGTCCTTTGCGGTGCGTCTGGGTCATTGCGACTTGAAGATGCCGCTCCACTACGGCCCACCCGTCTACTCAATCCCCAAGAATACCTCAGCAGCGACGTCCTCGGATTATTCTTCTTTCCGATCCATTTGCTTGCGGAATCACTCGTCGGACAAGTAGCAGAGGCAGGCACCATAGGATCGTCGATCTCCTCACCAACCCTGCCGACGCCTTTCGTCGACGCTTCCACATCATACTCTTCTGTAGATCTCATAATGTCCATCTCGTAACTCTGTCGTTTCCTAGGACAAAAGGATCCACACCCAGATCAGTCTTCCTACTTTCCAAAATACAAAGTAACAGACCCCCCTTTGCGGTTGACAAGTCTCAGTACTCCTTTTGTCGGTAATTTCGTCAATAGCCGGATCAGTAGAACCGATTTGTGTAGACTGCCGCTCACAAAAGAAGTAATAATGGAGCGAGTGCGTGACGACACTGGCAACGCTGTGCCATGAAAGGGAGATATGCCGAGAACTCAAGGAGTGCCGACTCGATAGGGCTCATGCATGACCCGAATAGATTGCACACAAGTCAACACTCTATCTACCAAAGACTCATCGTATTTAATTTATTCGCAACAAATGTGCATTTCAATCCTCATTCCTGAGCATAACGAGGGTGTTTCGAAACAATCTACGAATGTCTATGATGAATTGCCGACGATGCAATTGTCATGACTAACAATACACGCCGACAGGTTTTCATGTCACCAACGCATCTCTGTCACTTTTCGAACGCTGTGAGTCTCAATACATGCCTGAAAATGCATAGTAGTTTTCTAAAGTACGAAACTTCAGCTCATTTCATTGAACGAAACCGATCGTCCACAAAAGTGTATAGAGATATTCTTGACTGGTGATGTGCAATCACGAAACCGCAGCAAGACTTTCGATACTGCTCACCAGTTCCTCGACTGACCGCTCACTCTGGATCGGCGAATTGAGAACGGCACGGAAAAACTCCCCATGGGGCCCAGGCGCATAATCGACCAAGAACCGGCCCTGGTGATCCAACGCATTCGCAATCCTTCTCGTGGTGGCAGTGTTGACGTCGGCGTCCTCTCGACTCGCAGTGGCGTCTGCATGGTAATAAAAGCACACCTGGAGACACGGTGGAGGGTTCGACGAGACCAAGGTGAACTTTGGCGACTTGGCAATGCTCGACGCCAGATGGCCAGTCATCTCATAAGCATGATTGACCCGTCTCTCATACCCAAGCCGGCCGAACCAATTCCAGCCGAGGAACATCTTGACGGCATCCGGTCGTCGACCACATCCCATCGTCGCATCACCTAGGTCGTATCCTTCGTTGTCCCCATGGAAGAGATAGCCGGCCTTGAGACTGTTTGCCCCAAAGACTCTCGAGTCGGGAACGAGAAGGAAGGAACACTGAAGGGGCACTCCCAGCATCTTATGCGGGTTGATGGTGATGGAGTCTGCGAGATGGGATCCCTTCAGTAGATGCCTGTACTTGTTTGAAAATGCAACCCCACCACCCCAGGAACCATCAATATGTAACCACATTCTGTATCTCTTGCAAATGGCACTGAGCTCGACAAAAGGATCGAATGAACCCAGGACGGTCGTGCCGGCCGTGGCATTGACGTAGAACGGTGTCTTGCCAGCATCGATTGCCTGCTTCACTGCAGCTTCCAGTCTCTCTGGAATCATCTTACCAGCTTCATCAATCTCGACCGAGATGACGGCACTCCTACCGAGTCCTAGCATGATGGCGGCTTTCTCGACCGAGTAATGGCCATGTTGGGAGGTGAAGAGGACAAATCGATGGGTCCCACATCCTTCCTCCTTTGTCTCTGGAAACAATGTCGATCGGGCCGTTACGATGGACAGAGTATTGGACTGCGAGCCACCGGGCAAAGTCAAGCCCCCTGCGTGTTCACCCACGTAACCAAACAATCGAGCCATGGCATTCGAGGTGTGTAGTTCCATCAGAGTCAGGACTGGAGAGACGTGAAAGACATGCCCGTTCGTATTTAGTACTGCCAATAAGAGTTCTGAGATGACTCCGATGGGGTTCGTAGAAGCAAACAGTTTGTCCATGAACCCAGGGTTCCATGTATTTGCCGAATATTGAAGTGTCTTGGCCAGAATATCGAGCAGGGCATCCTTTCCACAAGGTTCCTCAGGACAAGAGAGTGCCAGTCGATCCTTCAGTTCCTTTGCAGAGTAATGTTCGAGGACCTTTGAGCCTGGCTGGTCGGCCTCGGCGATCCAGGGCAGGAATTGGCCCTTGAAAGCCTGAAGGAGATCATCCAGTTCCTGTGCGGCATCTCGCGAATTCAGAGAGGCATCATTCATCGTCTGCCGGATCTCGGTCTTCACGCACAAACCGTCCGTGGACTGAACTTGAATTCATTTACATAGTCGCCAGACGCTCCCAAGAGAGCTACGTCAGGCTTACATGAAACGAGTTTGCGGGAGGGCAAAAAGTCCATCTCATCCTCAATTCTCCAGGAAAAAAGACGCGATTGGAAGCCTCTTTGAGCCAAGCGCACGTGTAGACGACTTGGCGCCCAAAAAAGTAGAGAATGGTTGGAGGTCAAGTGTTTCGAGAGAGTTGCTGGTTGTCCTGTCACGAGAAAGCTCTTCTCCCCTCAGAGTTTGCTTGACATTACTAGTCAGGAGGACATCTTCCCATTCACAAGACTGTACGATTGTAAGATGATCATGATACGAGGGGTTCGATGCAATCTTGTTTAAGCTCATCACACAGCACTCAAGCCACACATGTTCGGCATGACAAAGGTTCGTTGATAGTACATGATTGCTATGTTCGTAAAGAAGTCTGAGAGAAATATGAACCAGAAAATATCGTGAAGGAAGCCTGTCACTGAAATGAAAAATGTTGTTTCGTGGCCACAAACTATGATCAGATCCAAGCCGCTTGGAGACTGACATGGCGCTCGAGCCTGGCGTGTCGACTTCGTTGTCGCGATTCTTTATACGCTTCTGCCGCTTCTCGATGGACTGCAGCAGGTCCATCAATGATTGCCAAGACCTCCTCGTCCAAGATGAAAGAATTGATAGAGGACCGCTTACTGTGGCTCGAGTGACCAGATGACAGACTCGAATCAGATGTCGATTGGAAACTCGTGACGGAAGGTTGTTTTGCATGGCGAGAAGGAGTGAAGTATGAGTGTGACCAGAGGCGATCACGAATGGTATTGAAGGGAGAGAACTCAAAGCTGGAGCCCACAGGTGATCGATCTCCGTCAGATTGGGCATCTATGCTCCGATTCGTCTCCATCGTTCTCGAGAATTTCGCTCTTCTAGGCGATTTGCATGGTATTGCTGGGCCGTTGATGTGTTCGCCGATGACTGGAATCTCCCTGGTGAAATGCTGTGACATTTGTTGTAGCACTGCGGAACCTGACAATCTTGCTCGACCCGACTATAACAATGAGAGAGGAGGAGTCTTTGGAGAAGTGATGCCAGTCTCTCGATAAAATTCTTCCCCAGACCCTGAATTTACGTGATGAAGCAAAAAGTGGCCTGCAGCGTATACACAGGCGTCGGCTTTCACGCGATAGGAAGGCTCGAGAAGAGTGTTCTGATAGATTGCCACGAACGCAGCGAAGCGGGAGAAGGTCAAGACGGCGCTCGAAAAATAAGACTTTTCTGAATTAAGTTCCCCACGATTGTGTCGAAAATTGTGCCTTGCTCTGGAAAGAAGGACTACCTTGGCTACCAGAGTCGTCCTTATGAATCCTGGTCGACGATATGAGGGGCACGTCTCGGCAACCGTGGAGAACCTGTCTCGTCGGATGCTCTTCGACCTTGTGTCTCGTGTGTCGCCATCTCATCTCTCGTGGGACTCTAACCACGTTCATGCACCAAAAGGCCTTTCCGCACCTGTCAGAATCTGCAACGATCAGGGCGCCGAGCAGTCAGTGCAGGCGGCTCGCTTACGCCATCTGCTGTCGTTGGCCTCCCTGCTCGCACTCATGCCCAATCAGAGTGCGTGTCCGAGCGGAAAAGTGCGGCTGTCAAGCAGAAGCCGCATCTATGTGTGGCACCCACGCGGGGCAAAACTCCATCGACCTCTTCTTATCGATTGAGGGCCCGCGGAATCGCTCCTGAGCAACGTCTGCCACCCTCACCTGGAACTCGAAGTGACACAAAAAGGACTACGCGCCTGACAAGCGGGGTTTCCACCCCCTTCCGACTCAAGCGCGGGGTGGTCGGCAGTTCTTCTACTGACCTCAAGCTCAACCTGTCGGCGTCTCGAGAGATCGGAATCTGCTCGAACTCGTGACGCGGGGTATCCATGTGAACGTTGTGGAAGTGCGAAGAAGACGCACGGAAGAGGCCATGCTCTCTCTGCCCATGATGCTATCTGCAGCTGGCAAGGGTTTGCTGGTGGTGCGTCCTCGCCGAAGCAATTGCGGGGCGTGGTCTATCCGTTCTTCCACGCTACCGAACTTTTGATGTCTTTCGTCACAGCTCATCGTCCTCGGTCGTGTCGGGCTCGGCTGGAAGGAAGTCCTTGTTTCCACCTGTGAAGCTTGCGAAAATTTCCCGAGCTTCTTGCAATATCTCGTCATAGGATGGCACGGCATCCTCTCCATTTATTGAATAGTCTAGGGCAGTAATTATCTGCAAATCACGTCCCTCGAATAAACGTTCTTGTGCGCGGTCGAATTGAGATCGTCTGCCTTGTGGTGTTGAGAAGTACAGCAGACTCTGATCAACGGGGCAAGAGCCCGTTCCACTCCCATGAATTTGACATTGTACGACAGCTTTGTCTCCTTTCTCCGGCGCAAAGGAAACACAACAGGCATCACCTGCTCCCATCAGGTCGTGGAATTCGCCCTGCACTATAACGATTCTTCTTTGTATCTTGCCTGCATGAGCTCTTGGCTGTGTCTCGATAATTCTTTCTGCCGCTATAGTTATGCCGGTATCTAGGAGAAACTGTTTAGGTGCTCGTAGCTCCATTGCCTGTCCCAGGATATAGGTACAACCCTTGACGGCAGACTTTCTACAGAATGCTTGAGTCAATTCAGAACCAGCGCCATACATGGGAACGACTGCCGGGAACGCACCAAAGACTCCAAGGCTCTGTAGATGTGTCTCTATCTTTGGTAAGACCTCATCGACAAGAGCGTCGCTAGCAGTGGCCTGGCCGAGAGAATAAGCTATGGCCTCAACTAGCTCCCCTGTGAGCCGAAACTCCTTATGCACAAACTCTGTGAATGAAGTCCCACTGTTCTTTGTAAACAATTCGTCTTTCTTGTACTGTGACGCGAACTTGAGAAATTTCATCAATCGACGCTTCTCGATCAAAGCGATTGCAGGATTGGTGAAGATGTCCTCCTTGGAGCTTGGAACTTTAGTCATGCCATTCTCATTGATGAGATGAAATACAGAGAGTGCTTTGAACTGGACATAGTCACTGATCTTGAGATCACGAAGGACCCGAATCATCTCGCTGTTTGTGTATAGGATCTTGGGGGCTAGCTCGATATTGTAATCCTTGGCCTCACGTAATTGATCGAATGCTGGACCATTCACAATTTCCACCTCAGATTTGTATTTCTGAGCAGTTTCTGCCAGAAATGGCGGGTGGATACAAGCATCGGACTGTCCGTAGTATTCATTCGGGTCAACATGCACAACCTTGTAATCAGCCATACTCAGTGCAGCAGCGAGTATAGCTCTCGACAAACTTGTTCCAACAACGATAACATCAAAACGCTCAATCTCCGCCATGCCACCGTAATCACAAGATGGGCAGTACTGGTTACTTCTCCTTCATCTACAAATCAGTCCACCTCCCTCTTCTCATAGCATACAGAGAGCTGCAGACTCCTAGAGCAGATCAAGAATCATGGTCACGTGCAGGGCTTGTCTGAGCAGAGATGCGCAGGGAAGAGGAGGAAGGCGACTCAGTTGAGGGCCGATCGAGCAGCTTCTCTTATCTTGCCCGTGCTGGGCCAATGAGAAGGGCCCCTTCACGTTGGCGCTCAACGGGCATCTGATCAAGGGGGAAGCTGCAGATCGCACCACGAGAGAACCCATCTTCTAATCCCTAGCTCTGGCCACCGTCCTCCTTCATTGCTCGCTGGGAAAAGGACTATTGGCGTCATTGAACTGGCTCCAGGACTTCTGCTAATACCACTTCTGATACGCAAGGCTCTGTCAAATTTTGTCTACGAAGCGCTCGAGGGGTCTAGCAGCATACATCACATCCCTCTTCTACCTTTATCAGCGACTTCAGCGTAAAGATGTCTGAGGAGAACAATCAGTATTCCGTCTCGATCCAGTACAACAAGACTGGTCGGAATGCCTTCTTCAGCGACGACTGTTCCATCGAAGAACTTTTGGAGCGAAACAAGGCATGGGCTGAGAAGGTTGCTCAAGAGGCCCCTGGCTTCTTCCCGTCCATCACGCATTCTCAGCACCCCAAGATTCTATGGATCGGATGCAGTGATTCGCGTGTGCCAGAGACCACCGTCATGGATCTCATGCCCGGTGAGGTCTTTGTGCACCGTAACATTGCCAATGTGGTTGCGAACGGCGACATCTCCATGCTTTCAGTTGTTCAATTTGCTGTCGAGGTGCTACAGGTGAAACATGTAATTATCTGTGGACACTACGGCTGCGGAGGAGTAAAGGCAGCTCTCGGCAAGAAGAAACTCGGGCTGATCGACAACTGGCTGCGATATGTGCGTGACGTGAGGGCAGCGCACATTGAGGAACTCGAATCCATCGAAGACGAGGCCGATCGGTCCGCGCGACTCGTCGAACTCAATGTCATCTCTCAGGCAATTCACTTGCAACGAATCACATATGTTGCAGATGCCATGGAGGAACGCAATCTCAAAGTCCATCCTATGGTCTACGACGTCGCTTCCGGTCTCCTCAAACTGCTGCCAGAAGCTGTCGACAAGGCAAAAGTGTCCTACGAGGAGAAATAATCGACTATGCAATGTTTAGAGTTTCGCCTGGTCTCAGGTACTTGCGTCTATAGAATAAATATGAATCAGTCCTTTCCTATTGACCTTCTTCCTGGCAGTCCAATGAGACGCGTTCGAAATTCAGTGTCAAGCCATCTGTCCCTTCTTTTCCGACACCCTCGACAGAAGCAAAGTGATTGGGGCTGAAGGCAGAGGAGGGGAGTGTCGAATGCCATGATGTTTGTCACCCTGATGCAGAGTGAGATTTTGGCCCAATCAGTTCTGCAGCGGCACGATTCTACGCGAGATCTCATCGAGGGCAGATTCCCATCCACGGCTTATCCGACGGACAGATTTTGTCATCTCGTGATGTCAATACCTGCCTACACCCACGTAGCAGACTCCAGTACACTCGAGGGTGGCAACTCACAACAGATTCCAACAGACTCTGAAGATCCGATTCTATTGAGGTCACAAAGTATTGGGCAGGGCGGAAAATCGAGGTACTGATGCGGTTGAGTCCCCTTTCGCCCTACTTGCCACGGTACCCTGGACCATACGAGGTCGGCACGATAGAGCTCGAGTTGCCCGTTCCTCCCGAGCTGCAGCGAACTTTTGGGAGATGTACCGTCAAGACGCTCCTCGTCCGTCTCTTTTACCCGACTGCAGCGACCCACGGAAAGAGACCAAAGTGGACGGGATCGGGCAATTATACCATCAAAGGGTACGCTCGATTCCTGGGTCTGAAGGAGAGTCTGTTGGGTGCCGCTTCCTACCTCGGTCTCAAGTGGACGGAAATTCCGGCCTACAGTGATGTCGACCTGGCGCAAGGTCGACGACGATGGCCCTGTATGCTCTTCAGTCACGGTCTCGGTGGCACGAGGAACGCATACAGTCAAGTCTCTGGCTCGATTGCGTCCGGCGGAGTCGTCGTCATGGCAATCGAACATCGAGACAATTCTGCCGCCATCAGTGTCGTCAAGACGGCAGACGGAGGCGAGGAAGTAGTGGACTATGTCGGCATCAAGGACTCGACACCGAGCAATATCCAGAAACGCAGGGATCAGATGGCACAACGAGCCTATGAAGTGAAACTAGGTCTCGAGCTCTTCAGATCTCTCGACAATGGGGTCCTCGATTCTTCCGATTCCTCCTCCCCCTCCCCGGCTGAGTCCGTCTCTGGACCTTCTGCTTCCTCATCGTCATCTTGTCTATTTGCCTCGACTGCCTCTGCCATCCTATCACGGGCTCCCTACTCGAGCTTCAAGGGCCGCCTGGAATGCGAGCATGGCAAGATGCTGATTGCCGGCCACTCCTTTGGTGCCGCAACCGCCGTGAATGTCTGCAAGGACACGACGACTCGGTTGCCGCCACCTTACGAGACTGGCACCCTCTCCACTGCCTTTCGGGGATGCATCCTGCTCGACGTCTGGACAGAGGTCCTCGTCGACTCCAACCACCGACCACTCCTCGTGCCGACCCTCGGCATCGTCTCCCAGGCCTTTCACCACTGGTCCACCAACTATGACGCCGTCAAGCTGCTCCTGCGTCGTCCTCATTCTGCTTCTTTCGCAGATGAACAGTCTGAGGGCACGAGCACGACGACGGGACGACAGATTCCGAATCAGTTGATCTGGATCAAAGAGTCCGCTCACCTCGCACAATCCGATTTCGGCATCCTCTTCCCCACCGCGACCAAGTACGCATTCAAGGCGACCATTGATCCTCGTCGAGCCATGGACCTGAACGTCCGTGCCTCGAGGGCGTTTCTCAGGTCGCTCGGAGTCATTGAGCAGCCTGAAGATCTTGCCATCTTTACCTCTGAGCAAGAAGTCGTTGTCGAATCGCTCGAGTAGAATTTCTCATCGTCAGTTCCATGAATCCGTCCGTCCTAACCAATTTTCATGATAAGACTTCCACCTCATGTCGATCATTCTCCTTTCCATCGAGCCAGACTGGGACACGTCGAATTTTTAGAGTTGGCCAGAGTGGGGCAAACCCAAAGTTGGACTCGGAATGACGCTCAGACTTGACTCACACGATGCAAATTGCAGTATGTAGAAAGAATTGAATGTTTATATGATTTATAGATGACATGGATGATTTCTATGAATGATGATGATGATGATGATGATGATTAACGACTCCATGGGAGAATCGATGAATAATAATGGAAAATTTGTCACATGCCAATCGCTAAGATGTATATACATTGACCCCAATTGAAACCTTGCCCGTCCGATTTGGGACTTCTTCCCCCCATGACAAAAAAAAATGAAAAAGAAATTGATACAGGACGCTCACATATAAGAGGCGACACTGATGCGGCGGGGCTGCTGGAGTCCCACGGAGATGGATTTGACTGGCACGCAGCCATTGTTGTTGTTGCTGGTGGTACCCGCGATGGAAGAGTCCTTGGAGAAGAATCGCTCAAAGATGCCAGACTTGCGCTTTCCCATCCTCGGGCGCGAGGTCGGGGTGAGCTCGATGGGGGAGGACTCTGATGCCGAGCTGCAGTGGGAGAGGGAAGGCAGCATCATGGGTGGAGTTGGCAAGGCGGCATGGTAGAGTTGACTGGCACTCATGAGCGAATGGTGTTGTTGTTGGTGGAGGTGGTGATGTTGGTGAAGCTCGTCCTCGCTGCTGCTGCTACTGCTTCCGCTGCTGCTCTTGCGGGCCATCCTGTCATCGTAGGTTGGATACTGGGGAACGGGCAGGGAGAGGCCGCCGGGACCCATGACACCGGGGGACTGTGGGGGAGTGTTGTAGGCGCTATACTTGCGCGCGTAGACATAGCTCGGTCGGCGCGCCGCCATCTGCTGGCGCGCGATCGAGAGGCGCACAGGCTCGAGAAAGTCAAAGAGGGAGGTGTAGAGGTCCTCGTTCGTGATGCTGAGGTCCCAGTCGAGGAGGAAGAGGAGCTGCTTCTCCATGAGATTGACCTCCTCGAGCTTGAAGAGACCCATGGTGTAGCTGCGCCAGTGCTTGTTCTTGGGCGAGGAGTCGTTCAGGTACTTGGCGCTGAGGATGAGCGCGGCGAGGAAGACGCGATGACAGGTGCAAGGCATGCCCTTGGCCACGGGAGGCAACTTGTTCCTCAGTCGATCGAGGTAGACCATGGTCGACATGAGAGTCGGCGTCTGCACGCGCGACTTTTCGCATAGCACCGTGATGAACGTCTCGAGCGTCGGCAAGCTGCTGCCATCGAAGGACGAACGAAGGGGAGTCGTGGGTGGAGTCAAGGGAGCAGAGTTGTCCTGGCAACTGATGACGGAATTGGCCTTTGCGGCCAAGGCCTGCACCATCTCGCTCGAGACCTTGAACTGCACAAACTCTGCGAGTGCCTGTTTCGAAGTCATCGCTGTAGAAGAGAGAGATTGTGCGTGTGTGTGAGGAGGTGTGGTCCTGTGCTGCTTTTCGAGAGGTCAGTGACAAGTTCTGCACGTCGAGGGCAGAAGATGAGTCTGTGACTTTGAGGAGATGAGAAGGACTAAGCCTGACCCGTCCTGGTAACTGCTGGCAAGGGGGTGGAACCTGCCGAGAGACCTTAGAATTCGAGAATGTGGCTGAGGACGTGAGGAGGTTGGGCTCTTTTGGTGGAGTCCTACCGTCTGCTTCTTCTTCCTACTGTTGAGAAGATTCTTTGCGTTCGCTTCTGTCTGCTGCTTGTCGTAAAGAGGAGGAGAGGGAGCGCACAGATGCACAGCTCGTGTGAATGCTGCTGATTAGACTGTCCTTGTAGGAGCCTTTCTAGTGTGCCGACCGAAGATATCTTGTCCTGTCGAGTGGACAGAGTACCTTTTGCGTGATGAGGATGAAGAGGAAGTCATGAAACGAGGGAGGAGGAGGATGCTATATAGGACCATGCCGTAATGGAAGCAGTAGAAGACTCGCTAGGTGAGACCTTCTCGAGGCAGATGGAAGACTGACCGAAAGCGACGAGGACGCAGGACGAAAGCAGGCCGAGACATGCCAGAACAAGGATGAGAGGGCGTCCACGGGGTGGCAGGACGGGGTGGCAGCGGGTGTCGCTTTTGTGGATTCCCGCCAGAGTCGTTCCTTTCCTCTTTGGCACTTTGGCCCCACCGTGAGCGCTGCCACCCGACTGGTCAGAGACAACGCCGACTTGCCGGATGTGGCAGGGAATCTTCCGACACGCAGTCCAATCCGGCACTGCGTCCGCCCCCCCGTTCTTGCTTCTCTTCCCTGCCAACCTTCATCAGACATCCTCAGGATGCACCGTCATCGTTGTGCATTCCAGGTCCCGCTGCCTCTCTCCTAGGAAGAATGCATGGCGGACTTTGAACTGCTCGAAACCTTAAAACTGCGTCTCGGGATCTCCTTTGGAAATGACCGCTTCTCTGTATGGATCGTCGTTTCCCAACTTCCCCAGCCCAGGGACCGAATCCAGCTGACCCTCTCAGCCGCTGCTTCTCCCAACAGGCAAGACCGTTCTTTGTCCTGGGTCTTTTTGTCTTCCCACCGTCCCCATGGCATTCTTTGTCCTTCCAGCTTCCTGCCGCTCCCGTCTCGACAGCCACGTCATCAGAACAATAGAAGTCTGCGGAAGACTCTGTCCGGGGGAATACAGCCACTGACGGACGTTCTTGCGACCATGGGTGATCAGCAAGACAGTAAGCTGGGAGCATCGAGGATCTTCCCACTAGGTACATGTTTAGTAGGGTGATGAGCATATGACGGTGGATGATCGTCCGGATCCATGGAGCTGTACTGAAGCCCCTGGACCGGATTACAGGTGTGAGAGGCAGAGAAAACCATGGATTTCCTGTTTCTCCCTCACACGACGAGGCTTTCCCTAGACAGGTGGGCCGCCACCAGACATGGACGATCTTTTCCCTCTACACCCCGAATGGAAAGGATGATTTGCCTTCACTGGATGAAATCAACCACAATTACTCAACGTCTATTGTCAAAAACATACTGCAAGAGGACACTTTCCGGAAGACAATACAATCAAGGGCACGTTGACCTGGAACCATTCAGATCATGATGCCTGAAGCGGAGGACTGCCCACAAAGTTTCGTGCAATATCAGTTCCAATGTCAGACATGAAATAAATTAGCAACACATAGACAATGCTTCAGGGAGACAAGAGACGGGATGAAAAGTGTATCAGAAACTCTGCTGTTTCGTCGGAGCCGCATGACCCCACCGACGACTCCTCATCTCATGGGCGAGTATCTGAATCTGCTGAGAAAGACAAAGAAAGTGCATGTGTTCATGAAGTGATACCTGCAACACTCCTTTGTCAGATGCAGGGAAGATGGGCGCTCGAAAAACGCCCTTTGATGCGCCCCCGCTGCTTCAGCGGAGAATCTCGTGATTTTCCTCATGCACGAAGGCTCGCGTCAGTCAAGAAGTTTGCTTTTCAGAGCAGGTGGAGGCTCCGTCCTCGTGGCAATCAAACTTTGCCATGCTTTCTTTCTGACAGGCAGCGTCTGACAAGCTGCCTCCTTTCGCCCATTTCTCCCCCCTCTGTCCCACACCACTGCGGCTGAAGGAGAAGCGACTTACGGGCGAGAGACAAAAGCCTCAATCTGTCTGCGCTCTACGTGATTCGTCTAAACTCCTTCCCAGACGCGGATGTCGAGGTGAGGGAGAGAGAATCCTTCGCGAGCTCTTTGTGTTTCACGAGCACGCGTTACCAGTTTGACATACTACCATACCGGAGTCCTACTCTCCTCGGTTCCGCACAATCATTGTCAGGCATCCTCAGCCTCCCCCCCTGTTGCAACCGAGTAGCGAGTCGACCTGTCAGTACCCTCTCCCCCCGGAGTGAGAAGAATTCAGAGGCAGAGACAAGACATTGGAAGCAGACAGGCAACGTGTCCTCGGGCATCGATCGATCTCCGGATGCCCGACTCCCCCTTGTCGAGCTCCATGGAGTCTTTCATGCTGCTTTCAATTGTCGTTCTTGATGCCAAAACCAAATGACTCACGATACATGTCAAAAAGAGGTCCCGTTGTGTCAATCGTGCTTTGCTGTGTGGTCTCAATCTGTCGATTTGTCTAAATTTGTTAGAACGTGCTATAGTCTTGCATTGCTCCGTCCTTGGCTTGTGATTCTCATTCGGGACGATGAGCAGAGTGGCTCGTCAATCGAGCCTTAGATCTCGCTGCGTTTGGCGACGACCGAGCACAGAGATTCCCTGGTTCAATGGGACAGGCAGTCAACTTTCTTCTTCATTCATGAGAGCTAGCTTGATGAATCTATGCCATCGAACACGATCTGGTCATTGAGCTCTCGCACATTGCCAGATTCATATCAAGACCCAAAACTCTTTGTCGAAATCGTCGGCCAAACACCAAGCACTTCTCCTGCTGCTTGCCAGCCAAGACGGATCGACGGTAGCGATTTTAGCGAGAAAAGTCAAAACACGCAAACTCGGTACGGTAGCGAGCAGAAGGCAGATGACCCGGTCCGGGTAGACCCAAACCCAAATGGCCAACAATCAGTAGGAAACGGAGAGGAAAAGACCCGTTCGTCCTGGGGAGTCTCAGGCTCACGCGAGACCAGGACAGGAAAACCCCCAAGGATGTCAAATGGGACGGGAACCGTGCCGTTTCCGCTCTCGCTTATTCCCCTTTTTCTTTTCCCGCGCCTCAAGTCATGACAAGGCTCCCATGTTTCTTCTGCCTCCTCTTAAGAGTTGCCTCAAGGTTCCACAAGTCAGTCCCGTTCCCCGTCTTTCCTCAACCCCAGGATTGAGGACTCGGAATGGTCTCCTGAATGCATCGACTCTTGTTTCTGCTGATGGAGCCCAAGATTGATGTAAGGACTGGAATGACATGACTGAAAGCAGATTCTGCTTTTCAAGAGGACACGGACTTTAGGACGAGACAAGAGGCCAGGCAAGGACAATCAGACTCCTCAGGTCATGGGGGCGCCGGAGAATTAGGGCAAGACTCGGCTGGACGGTCTTTCCCCTGTCGAGGAATCGAAGCCACACACTTCTTGAAGGTCTAGATCTCGATCTGTCGGGTCGCCGCCGCATCGATAGTTGACCTCTATCCGGTCGCACGGAACTGCGTCTCGACCTCCGCTTCCTCATCGTCTGAACTTGTCATGCACTCCTCGTGGATTGGATGGTTGTAAAGAAGACTCTCAAATTGCAGATAATCTCAAGCTCATGGCTTTGCTCAATCCATCATGCCAATGAAACCTTGTTTGACCTTTTCCACTTTCTCAAGTTGCACTACATATCTGCACTGCTGATTGGACTCAATTGATCTTGCCAATATGAAGGGCTGATTGGTGGTACTTGATACTGCAACACAACACTTGTTCTACAGACAGCCAAGGGAAAATTGAAGAATGAAAAACACATGGAGAGAAGTTTTATCATGTTTATCGTCTAGAGAACTGCTCCAAATCCAAAGGTCGTCTTGATAGGCCGAATGTAGTCTACCAAGGTCAATGGTCTGGAAAGGCATGCCAGGCGAACACTTACACTGATCAAAATTGCTTTTAACCACATCCTCCTGGGATAGTGGTACATTGTCCATGACCATACGCAGATTGGTCCCATCTAATCCTTGATCGAAGGACAAGGTCAACTTGGCATAATGACCTGCTGGCCAAGCTTTAAGTCGCCACGTTTGCACAATCTTTGCATTTTCCACCAACTCGAGAAATTCGCCTTCAATATTGCCATTAAATAAGGAGTACTTGCCACCCGCAGTCGGGTCGAGATTGGGAGCCGCACGACTCCATGCTGCCACTCTAGCCTTGTCTATAAATGTGATGTAGAGTTCTTTTGCAAGTGTTTGAAACTCAAATGTCTCGGAAATGGAAGAGCTGTTGACCATTTTGCGGGAGGTATTCTGACTCGAAGCCTTTGTGGTCGTCGAGGATTGAGGTGCGTTTGCAGCATTATTTGCTGTACCGACAGATGGAGCTACTCCAGCCTGAGATGCTATGAGCACGTCTTTGCCATGTGCGGCTGTCAGGGCTTCAGGGAATGATTGCAATAGTGTCCTCAACTTGGGCACGATGTCGGATTTGATCAGGCTTCGTACAGCACTCTTTTCCTTTGTATCAGAGAAGACCTCAATCTCGAACACATAGTCGTCCTCATCATTGTCGTGCATAACCTCTGGTATCGTCACTTTGCCCTCGACCTTAGTACTCTCTTCGTCTGTAAGAGTACCAGAGAAGCCTAGAACAAGCTTTATGTCATAAATCGTGATAATCTTCCCCTTTCGCATAGCAATGTCGCAATCTCCTGTTGACTCTTGCACCTTGTCCAGGTTCACTCGTGCCTTTGCATCAGATGCTTCCAGCAGAAGCTCTTGCTCGAACCATGATTTGGCCCAAGGACGACAGTCTTTTGAAGTCCAATGCCAATTACTGTTTCCATCATCAATATATGTGGAGCAAAGCATTCTTGAGCGACATACCCTGGGTTGTGTAGTACCATTCTCGATCAATATCAAGCTCAAGCACAGATTGTTCTGATAAGTATGCTTCAGGAGATCACGGAATGTCTTCAGGAAGATACACAAGACTGGATACTAAGTCGTAAATATTGTCCGTTCTCCATCTACGTTACAATTTCCATGGTCATGCATACCAGAGCTGGAAGCGCGGTAGTGCGGGCGTTTCGAGACTTTTCTCTAGACATGTGATATCCCGATGTATACGAAGACATCTGATGGCTTCTCTATTGAGATTGGCGTTTGCGTCACTTGCTCAGATCGCGTACGTGTTTAACCACTGAGCACCGCCGACAAGCTCCACTATGCCCTAGTAAGTACATCAGCGTTAGCGCCAAGATACTCGAGACATCACATATTCATTCGAAGATTGCGGCTGCTCAATGGCTCAGAGGTCTGCAGAAGAGCAAATCTAGAGATTCAATGCTGATATATACCCAGGTATTCTGCCGCCAGTGCCAATCCGTATGGCAGTGGGTCGAGCTCTTCATATCCAGGCTATTCGCACACGGATCAAGAGTCACAGAATGATCAAGCTGTCGATGGACTCAGATCGAAGGTAGCTTTCCTGAAGGACGTCTCCATCAAAATAGGGGAAGAATCACGCAATTCTCTCGCATACATGAGTGAGATGAATGACGACTACTCGAAGCAACACGACTTTATGAAGAAGACAAAAAATAGGCTCCTGAATGCCGCGAACGCTCAGAGCTGGGGATGGTTTCATCTCTTCCTGTTCTTGGTCATTGTTGTCACGATCTTCTTCTTGGTCTACCTCTTCAAATAATTTTCAAGACTACTTGTACTGATCTGTTTCGCCAATCCTGACATGGCAGGGCACATCCGACAGTCACATCAGAGCCACGATTTGCTGAAACCTCCGACATTGCTAGGCATATAGTAGCATTTCCCTTTGCTCACACGCACGGCCTCCGCTGATCATGTCTATGATCCGGCTTGACGACCTTAGTAATCTCATGCGCTGCTATATCACGCATGTGTGTACCAAGGCCGTGCCGCTCGCTATGCACATATTTTGCACTAGGAGTATGTTCCGAAGAAGTCACAGCACCAAGAGCTAAAGAAAGGCTTAAGAATAGCGAGAGAGACATGCAGTCAGCACGATCAGAGAACAGAGGTTGTAGATTGTAATGTTCTACGATTACATTGTGCAGCCGATCTATATTGCACTCAAGCAGAGTACTCCATTGGTCGCAAATGACGGGTTGACAGTACACGTCGTGTCATGAGGGCGAGAGCGTGATTCAGACCACGATGCTGCCACTGTAGAGAAGAGGTCTAGTCATCACGCTATCAACTGCCAGACGCCTGCAGCTTCTCAATTAGCAGCATGTGCCCCGCGACTGAAGCGTTCTGGCTCCACCTCTGACTGTGTTTCCCTGGCTGAAAGCAATCACTGAGAGATCAACTGCAGTTGGTGCACTTTTTCGCGGCATTGTGGGGCTCAGCCTTCAGTCAAGCTGATGAGTAGTCTCGCGTCTGGAGAGAGCATGAGAAAGGAGAAGGCCGATCGGCAGAGTCGAACAGGTTGATTTGATCAGCGAAGCAGTCGTGCCTCGGACTAGAATCCGCTCACATGTGCCGAAACCCCATGTTTTCCCCCGCCCCCGTTCCGTTCTCGCACAGACTCAGCTCCGGCTTCCCTCACTCGAAGCAAGCAGACACCGATTCGAGATGGCTTACGAACTAGTCTCCCTTCCTGCTCCTTGCCTGTCCCCCCTTCCCAATCCCCCGCCCCGTCTGTTTTGCAGCACAACTTATTTGTGTAGGCTCGAATTATTTTCCTTGCACAACTTGACTGTCTGTCTGAGCTGAGAATCATGTCCAAGACATTCACTGTGCAAGATGTTGCAAAGCACAACAAGGAAGGAGATGTTCATATCATCGTCGACAATGAAGTCTACGACATGAGCAAATTTCTCGACTCCCATCCCGGTGGCAAGAAGATTGTCTTGCGAGTCGCTGGACAAGATGCCTCCAAGCAATTCTGGAAGTACCACAACGCCGCTATCCTCAAGAAGGTATGTCTGGTGTTCGCCACACTCGCAAATTCTGCGATGTTTCCAATCCTGATAATGTAGTACAAACCAAAGTTGCAAATCGGCACCATTGGATCAGGCGAAGGCAAGTCTCCTCAGACAGATGCACCGGGCGATTCGAAGCCTCAATCAGTGTTGCAACGCGAGCCAAAGCCAGCGAAGGAATATGCCGTAGCAACACCAGCTACCAATGCAGGCACGCCTGTACAGGAAGACCCATCGGAGCCTAATCACTTCGGAGACCTCATCCCATACGGTGACCCATCCTGGTACCAGGGTTACAGATCGCCATACTACAAGGATTCTCACAGGCGACTCCGTGCGGAAGTTCGTGAGTGGGTTGAATCAGAGATCATGCCAAACTGTCACGAATGGGACGAGGCCAAGGCAATGCCAGATTCTGTCTACCGTGATATGGGTGAACGTGGCTACCTTGCGGGTGCTATGGGTGTTCACTTCCCCGTGCAGTGGACCGACAGACGGGTCAAGGCTGTTGATCCAAAAGAATGGGACCACTTCCATGAGCTGATCCTCACTGACGAGCTCTCGCGATGCGGCTCCGGTGGTGCAGTATGGAACTTAATTGGTGGATACGGGATCGGTTGTCCTCCGTTGTACAAGTTTGGTCAAGATCAGCTGAAGAAACGTATCTTGCCAGATATCCTCGCAGGAAAGAAGAGAATTTGCTTGGCCATTACGGAACCAGATGCAGGTTCAGATGTAGCCAATTTGACCACGAGTGCCAAGTTGACCGAAGATGGCAAGCACTACATCGTCAATGGAGAGAAGAAATGGATTACGAATGGACTACTATCTGATTACTTCACAACTGCTGTGCGAACCGGAAAGCCTGGCATGAACGGTGTGTCTCTTCTTCTCATCGAGAAGACCATGCCAGGAGTGTCCACTCGACAGATGAAGTGTATGGGAGTCTGGGCATCGGGCACTACCTATGTCACGTTCGAAGATGTCAAGGTTCCTGTGGAGAACTTGCTCGGCAAGGAGAACCAGGGATTCAAGGTCATTATGACCAATTTCAACCACGAGCGTATGGGAATTATCATGCAGTCAAACAGATTTGCTCGTGTCTGCTATGAAGAGGCCTTTAAATACTCTTTGAAAAGGAAGACTTTCGGTCAGCGACTGTTTGATCATCCTGTGATCAACATGAAGCTTGCACAGATGGCCCGTCAGCTCGAGGCTGCACATGCCAAGTTGGAAGATCTTGTTTACCAGACTGTCAAGATGGACGACACTGAGGCCATGTTAGTCTTGGGAGGCGCTGTCGCAGGGTTGAAAGCACAATCAACCCTCATGTTCGAGTTCTGTGCCAGAGAGGCTGCTCAAATCTTTGGTGGTCTGTCCTATTCTCGAGGAGGACAGGGAGAGAAGGTCGAGCGTCTCTACAGAGAGGTCCGAGCATACGTAAGTCTAAGCATCAAGCACTTCGCTTATTTCTGGCAACTAACAATGGCAGGCTATTCCCGGTGGCTCAGAAGAAATCATGCTCTCGCTGTCCATCAAACAGGGCACAAAGGTGGCTCAGGCAATGGGCGCCAAGATCTAGACAGATGCAGTTTTCCTTCTCCTGGCTTTCAATCATTTTATCGATTGCATTTAGTCTATAGCAATTCGAACACATGAGACCATGAATTGATATATTCTTGATGCGACCAGGCCTTGCACTGCCACAGGCTCGCTATAGTAAGATATTGCCCCTGATCATTGAAGAAAGGAAAAATTGCACAGGCCGAGAGTGAGAAACGAATCTCTGACGGGCCTGTATGTTCGTCCTCGTTTGCAAGAAAACAGTGTTGCGGAGGGCTTCAGAAGCGGAGCTTGGATTTGGACATGAGGCACAAGGATGTACCTCTCGTGTACGGGTAAAATTAGAAACGCAGTAGGCAGAGGAGACTCTTCAGAGTGACAAGAGACGCGAAGCTCATCTGACAGGAACGCCAGGGGGTCAATTCAGCTCTTCGTGATCATCTGTCCTTCAGAAGCGCAGAGGGAGAGATCACTTCGCTTAAGGCATCACACGCACGGTCCGAGTCTCCTTCCTCTTCTCCCAGCTGGCCGGGAATGAGCAGCAGCTGAGATTGAAGGTGCTATTTCGAGCGAGCACGAGCTTGAACTTGCGCCCGACCTGTGAGAAATCATGTGATCGGCGACACTCTCCTAAGACAAGATGTAGAGCCTCCTCAGTTTCAGCGCCCTTGTTGCTTTGTTCAATGTGGTTACTCCTTGCGAATCTCAGGACAGCGTAACACAAATATACTTCCAGATGGAATGTCCTTGGACTGTGATGAGGGAGGTGATCTGTAGGCTCAATATGGCGAGGATCCCCCACACGCGCGCGGTCCCTCCATCTGTGTGTGGCTCAGCGTCTTGGCACCTTTTTTTATAATTTTTAAGATGATCAAGATCAGCCGGGAACCACATTTTCGTGACACCCCTTTGGTCCCACCACTTCCTGATCACCAGCTGCAAGAGGTCGAAGATTCCTTCCTTGTATCGACCACTCACTTGTTCTGCTACTTACCTGGACTCAGATTCAGTAGTCAAATCAAAACCTTCCTTTCAACCATAAGTCCTGCTTTAGAGCATTCCTCACATGATGCAGACATTCGTTCTCTTACAAGCTCTTGCTGCGTCCATGGTGGCTGCCCAGCAGTACCTGCCAACGGCTGCTTTCGCAAATAATGCTCCTCAGGCTTCAGCGTATTCATTCCTACCATTCGCTGGAGTCGACACCACGATCGAAGGTCGCTTCGATTTCCAGAGTCAGTCTAATGGCTCCACCGAAGTCACCTTCAGTCTTTCAAATATCCCACAAAACTCTTCTTTCCCAGTCACCTACTTTATTGCTCAATCTGGAGTACCTTCGAATGGAGACTGTTATTTGGCAGGACCAATTTTCGATCCATCTACGAGCGTCCTCTCCTCTTGTGACACCCGCTTTCCTCAAGCCTGCAAAGTAGGCGATCTTTCTGGTAAGTCTGCCAACAACATCACACGAAACTCCACAGGTGGATCATATCTCGATCCATTCTTGTCCTTCAATCCAAACTCGACCTTATTCTTCGTGAGCCGATCAATCGTGCTCTTGGATGCCAACAACACCCGGCTGGCGTGCTCAAATATTACCAGCATCTCGGAAGGCAATGGCACGTCTTCCTCCACACGAACTTCTCCAGCGCCGGTCACCTATGCCGAGATCTACGGTGTCAATTCTACAAGCACGAATGCCACAACTTCTGGTTCAAGTTCCGGGGCACCAACCTCTTCCACCACCGCTCGGAGTGGCGCGATGATGAGAGATGCAAACTGGGTACTGGTTGTCACTGCCCTGCTTGTGCTCACAGGGGTCATGACAATGGCATGAATGGAAATCATGAAAACGAGAATGCTATGCTGGAGCATTGATATAATTAGCGTAGAATTTTATGATACAGTAGACGTCTCATGTGGAAGACTATTTCAGTTCTCTAATCCAGCTCAGGATTGTACTGTGGCACTTGCGTGCTTTCGATATTTCACTTCGGGGGAGAGGATGAATTTATACTTTATATTGTGCATAAGAAGTGCCAGGGTAGAGCATGGTGGGGAGCCGTTCCAAGAGTGAACCATCCTCTCGTCTGATGTCCAGTGTGGGGGTCAAGTCTCTGAAGCCTTTGTGTCGATAGATTGGGTGCCCTTCGTCGCTTGCCTCGAGGTAGAGGGGCAGGCCGGTATCTATGCCATAGCTCAAGAGTTTACTGCAGACGCCGAGTCCCTCAAAGTCCGGATGGACGGCGAGCCAGGTGATGTAGAGAAAGCGGGAGACGCCAGGGTGCCGCGTATTCTGGGCAAAGACGAGGTCTTGTTGTTGCGCAATCAGGTCGAATCGGTGGTCGATGAGGTGGTGCCGACTGCCACGTATCCGGTCGAGGAGATTCAGCGCCCAGCTCTTGGCGAGGTCGCAGTAATAGAGGATACGTTGCGGCAGGGTCGGTTCTCGAGCAGGCCGACCGTCGACGATTTCCTTGTAGGTCGCGTAACCCGCGAGTCTCTCGCTGACGACCTCGGAAGTGTCGCCGCTGCTCAAAGAAGATGGCACGGTGACGACGACGACGGTGCTGTCGCACATCAAGATGCTGGATCGCATGACTCGTGTAAAGTGCCCGAGATAGGAGAGTTGCGTCGGGGACGCGGGAAGCAGCCAGTCGTTCAGATGAGAGCCGTTGAATGCCTAGACAGTCCCCGTTAGCCCTCCATCATTTGTCAGGTGGGAATTTTTTTTCCCTATGACCCAAGCAGGGTCCAATGCATTCCAATTCATAGGAGAAATTGGGGGCACGACCGAGCTTTGGAACAAGAGGGGAAAGAGAACATACGTGGAACCAACATGTCGCAATCTCTTTCGCATCCGACGTCCGTGCCAGTCTTAGTGTCAATTCTGGTCGCTCCGAGCGAGGTTCCCTTGTCGTCTTGATCGTCGACGCATTCGAGTCTGTCGATTGCTCTGCCATCGTCATTGGTCTCTCGCCCCGGCAATCAAGAGTTCTTCTCGCTGCAAGAGATGACCACCCACTGCACCCTTTTTTCCCCCTAAGTTCCCTTTGACTATTACGATGGGGAAGTAAGAACGTTTACGGGAGTGATGATCTTCGACAAGTCAGTCGGGTTCGTGAGACGGAGAGTAGCGCGCTGATCCCCGAAAAGCCAGACTTTTTGGCGTCTCGGTTTCTCTCTCTCTCTCTCTCTTGCCTTTTCAGCCTCGAGCGCGCTTAAAAAACGGGGTCTCTTTTGTTGTCTGGATTCTTTTCAAAGTCGCTCCTCGCCTTTTCCTCCCCCACCCACAGGTTTTCGTCTACACCCACCCAATCAGGCGAATCAGACGAAGTGCAGACCGGTTTTCCTGATTCACTTCAATGAAACATGCTTGACAAGACCAAAGAGTTGAATTGCAAGACATTGGAATCAGATTGAATAGGAATCTGGCTCCAGAAAAGCCGTGCATCCATATGACCACCTCGGATGACAATCTCGAAAAATGTACCTTCTGGTAGATCTCTCTCTCCCTCCACCCCCTCTAGAATCCGTTGACCTATGGGGAGAGAGATGGGTGCCGACACGTCCATACCCATCCAATTTCTCATGTGATGTGAAGTGGCCTCAGCATCATTCGTCTCTATCAAGACTACCCAGTTCAATACTCGTCGTGCTAGACACCGCCTTGAGTCCGGTGAGACTTTTGAAGGAGATCGTCTGGAGGATACAGTACCAGCAGGTGCCATTCAATGACATTTTTAGCAGACGCCACCATCTCTCGACAGATGCTCGGCAAAATCGTGGCTTATCATGGGAAGATGATCTACAATTATGCAGTATACTGTACAGACTTCATATCAGCGATAAACGTGTAATATATCTAGACTAAATTGGCCGCTCCCGCAAGCTGGTCTGGATGATCCTAGAACCAATTCAACAAGAACTTTCGAAACAAGTCTTTCTCCTTGGCATAAATATCAAATCGTCCTCCATGCTTGTTTTCGTCTTCTATGGCGTTTATCTCGGCCTGTGCCTGTTCTTGTACAGGGGCAATTTGCAACTGCACTGATTCCATGTGTTTATAGATACGTGTTTCGAGATCGGTAAGAGCAGCTGATGTCATAGTCTTCACCTCAGCTTCCAATTGATGCATATTGTTAGACAGCTTACTCGTGCTGGCATGAAGGTGATTCATGAAGCTCATGGAGTCCCTTTGTCCAATCGCGATGTAGGTTGAGATGTTTTTCAAGACTATAAGCTCATTTGATAATTGTGACACATCCTCTTCGATCTTATGAGTCCATCCTTGGAAGTCGATGACATAGATTGTCACCATGAGGAAGGCGAGAATTGTGAGAAATGTTATGGCCCGCAATAGTCGAGTCATACGGATCTCCAAGGCAGAAGTATCACGATGAGCTTCGACACTTTGCGTGTCCTTCACACGATGACCCGCATCCGAAGGTTTATTGATGTCATCCATCGGACATGTATCTTGAGGGCTCCTATCACATGTCTCCGGAGCATATTCGCAATCGATTTGCACACCGGGAGACATGTCACAAACTAGTGCTGTGAAACCGTCAGTCTTGACCTCTGTTGCGTGTTCTCCAATTCTAGAATATGCTATGCGAGTAATCTTGCCCGAGCTAATGATGCTCCTCACATGGTATTGCCGCACACTGCAATCAAGCACAGAGGGAAGACCAAAGCTCGCATCCGTCTTCAAACCAGAGGCACTGGTGAAACATTTCAGCGGAATGTTCTTTGCCACGAGACTGATAGAGATTCGGACGTGTCTCAGCATACGAGAAGCCGGACTATCCATGATTACAAGTTCGCTGGTCTGACCTCGATAACATATGGTCGAGTAGCCACAGATGTCAACCCAATTCAAATCGTATCCGTCAGGAGCGGTGAGCCTGAGCAGTGGATCCGTTTCTAAGCGTTTACTACCTCTCAGAAGAGTCAAAGTGATGTCAAATTCAACACTCATCGTGTTAAGCGATGTGCTCCTTGGAACTATCAGAATTGAGATAGAGTGCACATGTGTTTCATTCAGAACGTAATTGTCCGCTAAGGAAGGCACGATGCTTGCTGCCGCAATCGTGATGATGAGAGGACGAATGTAGAGCTTCTGAGAATTGGTACGCTCGAGTCTCCACCGGTCGGCGTCGTCCTTGTGCACTTGTATGTGATCCCAACCAACGAGGTCATCCAGATGAAGCTTTACAAACAGTGGATATCGAACTTTAGCCAATAGAATGTCCTCCTTGATCGGTTGATACCATCCGATATGCACATAAGGGATCCCGAGACTCGTACATTGTACAAACCCTTCCAGAACACTGTTCGTCACTAAGCAGAATGCTTGGCCGGCTGAGAAGTCTGGATGTGGCAATTCTATCGTCTGACATTCACGGTTGGTGCCTAAAGAGTCCTTATACATCAACGACCATTCTACTTGCTCATCCTGAACACGGGCCATGACAACAGAAGTGCTTCTCGGTCCATAGATCTGTACTGTCATTGCACTTTCATGAACACTGGAGACATGATCTCCTAGGAAAGTGATCACGAAAAAACATGTCAAAATTGGCCATTTGTTATCTGCCATTGGTGTGAAATCGACCTTTACGAGGGACGTGTATCTTGGTATCATTGGGTCGAGCTCCTTCAATGGCATGTCTCTATCGTGAAGTTTCAGCTGTGTCATCGTTCTCGAACCAGAATTCCATGCCGAGTCTGTCCTCAGCACCATTTCGACCCCTAGTGGATCAAAAGGATTATTTGGGTCATACACGATATCTTTCTTCGAACTCGATAGTATCAGGTCTCGGGAGTCCAATTTCGGAACCGATGCAGATCGCTCAGATGGATTCTGGCACAGTCCGCTTTCTGATGGGTCACTTGTCTGAACATCCGAAATTAGTCCAAAGCTCTTGCTATCGCATGAGTCCCCGGATGAAGCAGAAGATTCGAACGCGATCTCTTCTGACAATTTTACCTCGAAGGCGAAAGTATCATTCATTTGATTGAACGTATCTGTTGGAAGGTTGCAATCCGCTATGGTGCGAATGAAGGTGGTCTGAATAGGAGATGAGCCAGCCAGGGAACTTGAAGTTATGCCTACAGCTGCTTGTTCTACACAGTGGTCGATTGTGACTGTGCCTGAATCGAGGATTTGCTGATCGGTAGAATTGTCCGCAACAGTAGTATCATTAGCAGAACTCGCATTCCAACTGTTCAGTTGAGGAGAGAGGTCATCCACTGGCCTAGACTGGACATGACCAAGCTCCTCCCCGGCAGGATGAAGCAGGTTGGAACGATCATCACTGATGGTCTGATGGTCCTTCGTATGGAGAGGCTCAGGATAGGAGGCAGACACAGCTTCTGCAGGTAAGATATTCGCCTCAAGCTTGTCCTTGTCTGCTGGGACATCGCCGGATTGGTCTGGGTTGCTGATAGGTTTATCTCTGCTCACAACAGAAGTGGGATTATCATTGTCTACCGAAATCTCGCTTATGAACTTCAACTCCGCAGTGTCTGTGAGCATACACTCTGGTTCTGCAAAAGAGATCGTAATCAGCTCATTTGCATCAAAGTTACATGATATCTGACCCGAGACCTCGTCGTGTGTAAGTTCTTGTGCTGGCTCGACACGAAAATTCTTAGCCTTAAAATCATATGTCGCATCAGAATAGTTGAGAGTGAAATGTACTTTCTGGACTGGACTTTCGACCTTCCCCACACGTAGGAAGAACGAGTGACCGTCGTCTAGAAATCGAGCAATGACTCTCAAATGAACCAGAAGATGTGAAGCTCGATCGACCTCTGAGTTCACATATAAGGTTATGACTTGATTATGCTCTTGCAGATCAAAAGAATCCTCAACGAGATCAAACGCGAAGAAATCCTCAGGGTGTCCAGGATCGGACACGTCCAAAGCGGCTGCAGAGATCTCGGGTCTTACAGAGTCCAACTTTGTAGCTTCCGATGTGCTCTTGCCGCGAGGAAGTTCATGACAAGACGAGGCTGAGCCCGCGGATTTCTCAGGGAATTCTGTAGAGACTACCGTATCGAATGAAGTTCTGGAGATGCTGGTGCCCGCTGAGGGAGATCCATTCCGGTGAATAGCCTTCTTGGCCTTCTTTTCCTGACGACTTCTGGAAGCCTTTCCTGCAGAAGAAGACGGGGCAGGTATTCCTGATTGCGGCGTTGATGGTAAGCACGACGCAGCCGTGATCGGATGTACTCCAGTAGGTGCTATGGAGTTTGCGAAAATTTCTTCACAATCGATATTCATCCTACAATTTCGTTTCGCAGCATTGTCTGATGTTGGAGAAGGGCTGTCAATTGTCTTGTTGGACTCGTGACGAATTTTCGCGATGGGTATATCAGCCAACTTCTTCATGCCATCGCCGAGTAGTCTGACGCTAGATGCGTTCTTGCACCAGACAACACTGGAGTCTGCCAGGGTAAACAGTCCAACACCTTTACAGGGCACGGTATCCACGAAATCTTGCTCTTGATTGTGTCTTCCCAGATCTGCAATTTTGACATTGATATACACATCAAGCGACGCAGAGCATGAATTCGGTATCAATGTACCCATGATGAGTATGTCGTCCGGACGCGGGATCTCAGAAGAATCACTTTCTGCTTTGTGTTCCCGCATATTGCTTTGAGACGCACCACTTGCCTTCATACTCTATGCAATTGTGCTTTGATACTTTGAGCTTGTCAGCGAGAGATGCCCCGGATGTGCCAACCGTGAAGTGCTCAACACTAAAACAATGCTGGCTCAATCACCCCTGCACATCATAAGCAAAGCACAATACCTTATGTTCGGCCAAGTTTGCATTTAGCGAAATAGATTGCGTACATAGAGTGGTTCGTTTCATGCAATCACCTCTTGGGGCTTTCACGCTAGAAAATGTCAAAGGCTGGCTGATCTTCTCTCTGCTCAAACAGATCATTACTGATCATGCCTTCGGAAGGAGCTGATGGTTGTATTCGAGATCCCTGGGCAATTGGCCATACGGAAGCGAGATATCCCATGGCACCGTATTCGGAATAGTCCAACAAGCTGTTGCAGCCATTTATAGTATGATGTTTAAGAGAACATGTCTGTACTCAATTGTCATCAATGCTCTTTCGGTCGTTCCGACCATGCTTTCACCTGACTGACAGTCTCGTGCGCTGCCTTGAACACTTTCACTCGTCAGCAATATCCTATAGCGTCTGAGCCGAACCTCTTACAGGATCGCTCGAGCTCGTCAAGACCTCGTAGAAACTCCATGCCCTCAGCTAATGCTCCACGGGGGTTGTGGGCATGGTCTGCCAACTTTGCAACCCGACTTCTGAATGTATCCACAATGATTTGCAACAGATCGTCTCTGTCTGTCCAGTCGAGGTACTTTATCGCGAATGCGTAGAAGTACGGAGACTGGGCTCTGAGATCGATACTCCGAGGATCAGCCTTCAAGGCATGACACACACGAGCCGAAAACATTTTTGGTTGTTCGATTTCGACCGTATCTCTGTATTCAGATTAGTTCTCCTTCGACAAGATTTGGTGGCAGCACACTGCTAAAGTCTACTGCGCGCATTGCGTACCGGATAGCCAATAATTCCGCCAACCAATAAGACAACTCAATGCGCGAACCTTCTTTTATCTTCTTGCATCAGTCTCTATTGCTCACGAGATGTGCATGGGCTATTTACGTCGCGACTGTCAATAGACTCGAGAAAGCCGAGACCCGGCACATCGAATTTGAACGTACAAGGTAGCTTCTGTTGAGTCGACAGTAGAGAGTCAATGTCGTAATAGCCACCACTCATAAAGAGAGAAAGTTTTCTTGTTGAAGCGACTGTGTATGCGAAAGTGAGGTCGTTTACAAGACGGCTTTGTCGAGAAGTCAACCAAGGGATGTAATTCGCAAGGTCACACTAATTTGTAGCTCAGTCCTGTTTGCACATCTTATTCTGTTCTCCAGCGCGTCTCCACATCCGCATCAAAGCTGTCGGGCGACTGGATTTTGAGTGGCTGAATCGGGCAAGTGCAGTAAATCGTCATGTTTAGCTCAGAATCTAGAGTGAAACCTCATAAAATCCATACAAGCTCCAAATTGCGAAGCAGAATCATGCAAACGATCTGAATGCTAATGTGTCCGGTGACAAAGTCGTCAGAGCGACAACAGTAACAGCAAGCATGAAAGAACACATGGAATATGAGATTGTGCTATATCTTGTTCCATTGGACTTTGAACTTTCCAGTGCAAAACGGCCTCAGTGAAGAAGTGCATAAATCAGATTCAATATAGCATGACGCTGAAAATATATGCTACATTGCCGTAAAACGAATAGATAAGCCATGCACCTTAAATAAGCCAGTCGCTAGCCGCTTTATGACCTGTACATTCATCAAAATTTGAGTTTCTTCTGCCCCTTTTCTACATTGGTTCGAGATTTTTGTTTGACCTTGCCAATCTTGGTATTGTTTACCGTAACAAGACTATCTGCGCCAGCTGACCTGGCAGCCCTGTCTGCATGTAGGAGATCCCGAGCCAGGTCTTTGGCAAAATGCCAATCAAGATGCTCCTGCTCTGTTTCTCCGACCACAGGGGTGTTACATCTTCGACATTGAAAAGATCCATCATTACCTATATCGATACTCGAATTCGAGACCTCAGTCTCGGGCAATGGTACTATAGTGGTCGCAGGGTTGTTCTCCTCGCCAGATATATCTTTATCCTCAAGAGAGGATATGGACCGTTTCAGGTCTGGACGAGAGCTTTCAAGGGGATCCTCTGTGGCAGAGGATTCTGGCAAGGCTGGAGCAGGGCTCTTGAGATCTGCAGATGACTTCATCACCATCGGATCTTGTTTAGTGGACTTTGTGAAGAAGCCTCCAATATCTTGTGCGCCACTCTCTAGTCCCTCAAATCCTGACAAGCCGAGCGAGAGGTTGAAACATGGGAATGCTCTGCCTTCAGTATTGATCTGTAATAAGAGCTTCATACTCAAAGAAGCTAGATAATCATTGTTCAGCTCCGGACCTCGCGGAATTGGTGCTTGCCTTGTCTTGCTTGATCCTGGAATTCGATGATGCATGGTCAAAGTTTTTGGGCGACGCTGATTAGGGTCTTCTAGAAGCCTTGAAGCCAGATCAGCGGTTAGCACCTTCATCCATCGCTCGGCCTGAACGATAGAATCGATTTGCGGTCTGAAGGACTTTGCGGAAAGCATTGATTTGACCTGAGTATTGGTTGACACTTCTGAATAGTCTATACCACGTACGATATTATAGAGCCATTGCCCGTGTTCAATCCCAAGCTTTCGACGGAGTTCTTCGATTGGTATCATGGTGATATCTTTCACAGAGGATGTGGAGAAAACCTTTTCCACTTCTGCACCGAGCTTGCCCCCTAAATTTCGGATTTTGGTAAAAGGAAGGCTGTTCAAAAAGGATTGCACAGACCTGTTTCGCAAGACAGTTTGTCGTGCGGGTTTGTTCTGGCCAGCCGCAATCTTAGCCAAGGTTTTGTTCCGTGCTATTCCTGCTGAACAAGTATAACCCAGAATATCCTTTACATCTTGTCTCACGGAGGCCATGAATTCAGCTGCAATATGCATCGCAACGTCATCCCAGTCATTAGCATCTTCTTCCTTATGATCTTCGTCAAGATCGACGAGAGTTCCAGAATTGCTAGTCCAATTTACGAAAGGCGCCTCAGGCAGAGATTCATCCAAGTCTGCATCTTTGTTCTGCAACAAATCTCCGAAACGCTCGAGAAGCTTCTCTTTTACAATACTTGAGAGGTCCAGGAAAGATTCATCGATGGAGGCTTTCTCAACATGTCCACATCGACTTTTGAAGATCTCCAGAATCTTCCGTGACTCTCGTCTGTAGGGATCCAAAGATACTTTGTGATCAACTACACTCGGTTCGTCATGATACCTGGAAACAGTGTCTCCCTCCTTCCAGGTCTGAACATGGACCAAGCGAATCCCAGGGCACTTTACTATTGCTGAAGCTGCATTTTCATGCCTTGTTATGCCAGCGGCTCTGTCAGGTTAGTAGAGGCTGAACTGGTGGAATAAACATACCTCGCGGCATAATTCTGCCTATGTTAGTGTCTTTCTCCTACATAGGAACGGTACTTACGATTGCAATAAGACCGCCCCACTGGCTTACAGCTAGCGGCTCATCAGGATCTGCCTTGATTCTCACACCCTCTACCTGAGCATAAAAACAATCCAAGTCACACAACGATATGACTCGAAGGGGCGATTCTTTTGCGGGTGACAGGCTGTCCAGGACCTGTAAATGTCGATAAGTGAATCGTGATGTTTGATGGTTAGGCGGACTCGATAGGAGCACTTCTGCGGCATCCATGCAGTCGTTCGAATGGCTTCTGAAGCTTCACACTCGTACGTGTAGCCTCAGTCTAGCTTTCCTAAAGCCGTATACATGAACCACGGCGCTGCTTGTAATTCGAAGGTGATCATACAACAGAGCGTATCGCTCACTTGTGAAGTGATACTAGTGCATGGTAGATTGGCTGTGTATAGCGCTTCGTATGCGCAATTCTAGATTACCACCCAATAATGACAGGAGCTGGTGCTGTATGAGGAGAGCAAGATGTCTCGGTCGACTGTGCTTGAATAGTTCAGCGTACTCCAAGAGTTTTGCAGATGCATGACCGAAGCGCGGCTGAAATGCATTTCACGCGTTAATTCAGGAGGAGGAAAGGAGGCATCTCGTATCCTATACGATCAAGAAGTTGGCCACCAACATTCGTTCAGTAACATCTTCCAGTAACCACCTGGCCTGTTGCTCAGAGGCCAAATACTTATACTGGGCCTCGATAGCATACCAGTTTCAAAGGGTCCTGCCATGACATTTCAGCTGAATCTCTACCGTGGACTCTATCGCGAGTTGCGCCAGATTGAGAAGATCGGCCAGGGCACATCTCCGAACTTTCTGCACATGCTGCGAGAGTCATTTGCACACAATCAGACAGGCAAAGAGCTACACGACGCATCAGAGATACTGATGTTCCTCCGGAGTCAAAGGAAGTATACAGAGTTGTTAGAAAGATACAATCCAGGTGCTACGATGTCTCAGGCAGAAAGGAACAGGTTGACGGCTCGCAGGGTCGGCCTCAATCTACCCAAGGATAACAGCGATGATTACTATAAGAAGGACTGACAATATTGTGACCATTGATCACTGCTAGGCTGGTGTCTGCCTTGAAAGACTCAAGTACTACACCAGAAATTGATGTGCTCTTGCTGCAGTCTATCAGTGCTTACGAATTTTACCTCGACTGATCGTCTCGAAGTGTCGTACATGACGCAGGTGTCATACGCAATACTCAAGCAGAGCCACAATCTGTCGGGATCATCAAATATGGAGATCAGGTAGTTGGCTCTTTGCTGACAAGCTGCTCGGGCTCATTCGTCCTGGACGCTGGCCCGGCGTATTCGTGATTTTGCGCAATATGAACTGGACAAGTCCTTTCAATGTGTCCAAGTTCTTCGCACATCACGTTCTTGTCGGCCAGGCACACGAAAGTCGCATCGATCCGAAAGCATGTTTCTCTGTCTCAGACTACTCTATGTAAATCGGCCATCATGAATCTTGCCAGTCATAGACAATCCGCTGAAACTTCTTTACTCAATTGAACTTGTAAGACAGAACATTGTATAATTCATTCATCTTGGGTAGAGATATCACGTGCGCAAAGCAGATGATCAGGCTGGCAGCGGAAGGAAATGAATGCCAGCGGATGACGCACTGAGCGAAACTCCGAAACGAGTTTGTCGGCAAGAGCTTCAGCAGTTTGATTGTCAGGCCTGTCATCCCTGGTTCCCCAGCTCTGCTACTGCCACAGCTATCTTTACAGATAGGACCTGATTGGATAACTAAGCTAGTTCATCAGCATCGCATTCGATCGCACCTGCTAGTCATCGCGTCCTTGTAACCTTTCACAGAGTGCTTGTACCTTGGTCAAGCACAAGGTTTGTGAATTGTTCGCACATTCTGTGAGAGAGCAGAGTTGAGGTTGAACTAGCTTGAAAGATGTCCAAAGGACTCGTTCGGTCCGGGAAGAACCTTATCAAGGGTTATAGTAGCATCCAGGTCAAGGTTCGTGCTGCGACATCAAATGATGCCTGGGGTCCATCGGGCTCCGAGATGAGGGATCTCGCTGAGATGACTCAAGATCAGTGAGTGGAAGCTGCAACGATTGTGCTCAGTATCTGATAGATATACAGATCTGCTTTTATGGAGATTATGGACATGCTTGACAAGCGTATGAACGATCGCGGTAAAAATTGGCGGCACGTCTACAAGGTAACATGGTGTCCGTCCGGTCGAGTTGGAATTGACGTCTGAAGGCATTGACTGTTTTTGATTACTGCTTACATATGGGGGCCGAAAGAGTGGTACTCTGGGGCAAAGACAACATATATTTAATCAAGACTTTGCGCGAATTTATCTACATTGACGACGATGGCAAGGATCAGGGTCACAACATTCGGGCCAAGGCAAAGGATATCACGTCACTTCTGCAGGACGACGAGCGCCTCAGAGCAGAACGGAAAAATCGTTCTTATATGGCCTCACGATTGAACAATGATGTCCCGGAGGCCATGAATCCCCAGAGGACGGGTGGGTCCTCTCGCGTGCGATCGAGGCGCAATGATGAAGATGACGACCTCGATCCAGAAATGAGACGTGCCCTAGAAGAGTCTAAACGACAGGCGGATATTGATGCTCGCAAGCGACGTGGTAATCCAGGAGAGGAGGACGATGACCTGGCTCGGGCTCTCAAGCTATCAGAAGAGGAAGACGAAGCACGAAGAAGGAGACTTGCACAAGACTCCGAGAACAATCTGTTCGATGATAGCAACGATCAGTCCCAGATGTCCTTCAACCCATATCAACAACAGCAGCAACAAGTGGACTTTTATGGCAATCCCATCAACAATGGTAACGTTCCTCTGCAGAACACTGGATATCTCCAAAACGCCTACCAACAGATGCAGCAACCTCAACACACAGGCATGTTTGCGCAGAACACGGGAGGCTATTATGGACAGCAGCAACAACCAGAATTTGATGATTATGGCGGAGGAGCGCACGACTTCCTCACAGCCCAAAATACTGGTATGAATGCGGCAACGAAGATCGAGAGGCAGCAAACAGGAAGAAACAATCCATACGCACAGAACGTCGCTCCACAGCCACAAGCGGCACAGAGACTCGAACCAACAAAGACTGGATCAAACAACCCATTCGCACAATTTGGCAATTTCTCGAACCAAGCTCCTGTCCAGAAGCCTTACCAACCGGCACAGGCACCGACATTGAATGACATGGGGTCTCAGAAACAATCAGGGCCTGTATTTGCGCAGTATCAGCAACAGCAAGCACTCAAGCCACAACGTACACGAGACGACGGTCGACATGCCGACCTCGCGGCATTGATTGGTGCCGGAACAGGTGCCGATACCTTTGGCAACACTGGAGAGATGAGGTTGGCGGCTCACCATACGGCAAATCCTGCGTTTATGAATTCGAGTGGCGTCTCGTCAGTGGGTGCCATCAGCATGCAACAGACGGGTCATAATCCATTCATTCACGCGCAAAGAACTGGAGGTGGATCTGCACCTGCTCAGCAGCGGTCTTACACCGGCGGCCAGCAGGTTCCATACATTGGGACGCAACAAACTGGTGGCTTTGCGTATCCCGGACAACAACAGACGTCTTATGGACAGAATCCTGGCTACATGTCACATCAGCAGCAACAACAGCAACAACAGCAACAACAGCAACAACAGCAACAACAGCCACAGCAAGGGTATCAGCAGCAAGGATATCAACAACAAAGCCTGATTGATCTCTGAGGTGCTTCCTTTGTGTCCCTGATATCTCCGGACAAGATGATATTATAGCCAACTTTGTGTAGATTATACATTCCGATTTCTTTTAGATACCCTCTGATGTGGTTATAAATGCTCGCTACGGTTTTACCTGTCATTACACATGCAATCATGACTCTTTTCTGTCTTTTTTGTCTTCTTTTGTTCCTTCCGTTTTTTTTGACCAGATCAGTGGTTGACATGACTGGCAGAATGGGATGACCTAGGCCGACCGACCATTGACGAAAAGAATGATCGGGTACCCACAATGCTCTTTACGCGTCGAGTCGTCCACCTTCGCCACGTCTCGGTCTGCCTCCTTCTTTACCTCCCTCTCGACGTTGTTTCCCGCCCTTGAAACCCTTTCGATGCATGCCATTTTGACCGGCAGCTCGCTCCCTTTCCGAGCCACACATTCCCTTGACTGGATCGATGACTCCCTTGTCTGCTTCCAACTTGAGCGTCTTTTGCAACTTTTCACCGATGGTCCAGAAATAGGTGTAGCCCAATTTATCGGTCACCTTGGCGACTTCCGGGCACCAAGTCTTGATGTATTCTCCCTTGGGATCGTAGTCGTGTGTCTGCTTTGCCGGATTGAACCGTCTGGCACCCCGAGGGTCGTTGCCCACGCCAGCTTGATATTGCCAGTTTCCCCAATTCGAAGCGGCATCGTGATCGAGTAATTTCTCCTCGAAATGTTCGGCTCCGATTCGCCAGTCGACATAGAGATCTTTGCAGAGGAAGGAAGCTACGATTTGTCTTGTTCGATTGGACATGTACCCTGTCTGATTCAACTCCCTCATGGCAGCATCCACGATGCCGACCCCGGTCGATCCAGATTTCCAGCGCTGTGCTTCCTTGCTATCAGGACCCAACCAGGTATCGCTGATTGGTTTCTGCTTGAGACCTCGTTTACGGAAGAGATGGGAACCATATTTCTTGCCGACAAATTTGAAGTAGTCGCGCCATAGCAGTTCGAACCGGATCCAGTAGGTGTTGACGTCCCCTTCGAGATGACATTCCTTCTCCAACTGCGAGACTCGGTGATGGATCAGTTTAGGACTGATGGTACCCAAGGATAAGAAGGAGGAGAATTTTGTGGAGAAGTCGGCACCCAACATCTGATTCCTGGTCTCTTTGTAGTGTGCTGCCGGAGAATTCTTTCCACCTTGACAATAGTGTTCAAGTCTTGCCAATGCCGAAGTCTCGCCACCGGCCATCGGATGTGCTGTATTTTCGGGTATCTTGGGCAGCCCTCCCAGTGGCCGGCACAGAATTTCGATGCACTTGTCCATCGCCTCAGGCACGTCATAGTCCGTCTCGAGAGTGCCATATTCAGGCATGCTAGGGAACTTGCCTGGTGTCTCGAAACAGTCTCTGACATGATTCAAGGGTTCGACATTCTTGCGGAATTCTGTGTAAAAGTTTGGCAGCTTGTCAATCGAGCTATAGGGTAAGTCGTGTATGGATACCAGTGTGTTGTCTTCCACAGTCTTCACTTGGGCGAGATCATGCAGAGCCGTCCTGATTCGCTTGAATTCGTCCACCTCTTCCGTGGTATACTCGTCTTGCAACCAGAGATCGACTTCTCCACCTTCTTGTTTCTCTTTGATGGACTTGATCAGAGATGGCAAGATGGTCTCGGCTCTACCTGCCTTGATGACCAGAGTCGTCCCTCGCTTCTCGTAATTCTGTTTCAAGTCCCAAATCGACTCGCAGAGGTATTGAACTCGAAAATTGCCTGTCCGCCAAGCTCCAAACTGGCCCCTGACTTCACCACCTTTCTCTGGATTCTTGCTGATTGAAGGCTTGAGCAGTGGGCCCAGTTCCATCTGATGAGGAGGAAAAATATATATTGGCAGAAAAGAAGTATATGACCCGTCCTTCAGCTTGTCCAAGACTGGATTGTCGTGCAGCCGAAGATCATGCTTGTGGTAATAGACTAGAGTCTTGCCCATGTCGACCAGCGTGCTGTAATATCTTGTCCGGTGTCTCTTCAGGATACCTATATTCCCAATTATAATGCCGAGATTGTGCCTATGCAGGAGGTGAGATGCTCTGCCGCTTGTCGATAGACCTGTGATGCTCCAAGGGAGTACAATTTGAGAATCTGCTGCAGCATGGTCAATGTTACCGTCCAAGACTAGTGCAAGTTGCAAGCAAGTTGCATAAGCAGAAAGCTATGAGATCATTGAGAGAAGTTCCTGCTCCACAATCGTTTTCCACAAGCGAGCGTTTTCCCATCCGCCGATCCGCTTATTGAGTCGTCCACACGAAGCTGTCATGAACCTCCTGCTTATTGGGATGTGATGTGATGGTTGCATATCGGTTGTGTTGCCTGCAGCACCTCTCCAGTTGTCTTGCTATGGAGTAACATACGAGGGACACTTTCTGCTGCATCATCCATGACAGACAGAGATACGGGACTGTAGGGACATAAGATATCGTGGAAATCAGCCAATGGAAATGAATACATACTGTATAACAGGACTTCTCGTGCTTCTGATAGCCTTTGTCTCTCTAGTTCCTGCTTTGCGATCGTTCTTGGAGTATTGGCACAGTCGTAATGTCCTTAAAGGTCCATCGTCATTCGTCCACGCACTACACTGCTCAAAGAAGCAGAGGATCATCCGTTTGGGCAAGAACGAATTCTCTGTGACTGATCCAAAATTGTTACGCACTATATACGCCGACACGCAGTTCGTCAAATCAGAGGACTATGCAGCGTTTGATGTCGATGGACATTCTACCATTTTCAGCATGCGTGATCCAGTCGAGCATCTTCGACGTGTGAAGGAGGTACGGCACATGTTCAAAAGCTCGGAAGTGGCTAGGAAATATAGCATCATAGAAGACAACGTCCAAAGTACAATCGATTGTATGACGAGACATATACAAAGAGAACCCCAGACACCTATCGACGTTCTTTCTCTTATGAGAGGCTTCGCAGTGCAGACAATCTCATCTTATGCTCTCGGGAGGAGCTACAGTCCTGAGGACGATGTGCTTGCTACAGGTGAAAGCTTTGGACTCATCTTGGATGATATAAATTCGAGCTCGAGATTTGGACGTTCCAGGGCTTGGCTTGTCACAACGTTCGATGGTCTGAGAAGCATGCTAGAGAACAAGACTAGGAAGATCCGATATATGCATCACTTGCAGTCAAAAGATGAACTAGATCATGCAGAGAGGTTGCAATCTGCTTACAAGTATTACACTACATACTGCAAAGCCTTGCTGCGAGACGGTGGTGAAGATGCCGAATATAGTCTGCAATTGTCCCTGCTGAATCTGTCGGCAAGTGCCATAAAAGCAGAGCTTGCCGACCTTTTATTCGCTGGTACAGACTCAACAGCGACCACCATGGCCACGATTCTGTGGTATGTCTACAAGACAGAATCGATACTGGAGAAACTCCGAGAGGATATCGCATACGTTGATGCAGAAAACCTAGCCACTCGGCCATACCTTAATGCAGTGCTCGATGAGGGACTTCGAATAGCTTCGCCAGTGCCGAGACGTTTGCCAAGACAGGTTCCTGTAGGGAAAGACATATTGTACGCCGAAGATAAACATAATGACGACTGGCACAAGATTTTACCAGCAGGCTCTACTGTCGGAGTAGGTGCATACTCATTGCATCGTGCGCCAATCTTTTATGAACCAGATTCTTTCATCCCCGAACGCTGGCTGACTGCTGAGCCAGCAAAGAATTCTGAATTACGAGAGCATTTTATTCCATTCGGCAAAGGTGTCAGGGCATGCATCGGACAGGAAATGGCCAAAGCAGAGATTAGACACATCTTGTGTGCCATTGTCAGCCGCTTTGATGGCTGTTCCATGAGTCCTCAGCCGGAGTATATTGACAATTTTAATGCGTCCATCAAGGGTTCACAAGTGAACATGCAATTCGTTTTGCACAATAAGCAAACATATTGAAATCAAGTCCAGAGACTTGATATTGTACGATTGGGACAATCCTTACAAGAAGAGTGCGTGGCTTGACTGTTGTGGCATCATGCCACATCGATGTGTACCTAGAATAGAGCATGGCTGGCACATACAGATGCTAACCTTGAGGATAACTCGATGCATGCAATTCGAATGACTTTGCCATTCGCATCTTGCGGAGCATAAATGATCGGGAGTCGTCTTCCTTCAGGATCCGGATGACTTTTTCGTATCGTCTCGAACGAGGCTACCATCAACTGCATAATATCGGCCTTTTAACCTTTGAGCGAGCGAAGTGTAGTCCGTGTCCGAGCGAAGAGCTTGATTGTCTGAAGCCTCTTTCTGATCTGCAAGATCGTCCTTGCCAACCTGCCCTCCAGTGATATTGTGTATAGGCTGCACACCTGTTGTGTCAACATCCTGGACATTGCGCACGAAGTACAATTGATTACGAATATCATCGAGGAGAGAAGCTTTCGTAGTAGCATTCTTTGGAGAGGGCAGAGAAGAAAGTCTCAACAGACGATCGAGCTGTGCACTAGAAATTGACCTTGACCCCTCGAGATCCGCTTCAGCTGGCCTCAGCATACTCTCAGTTGACCATGAATGCTCCTTGAACAAGGCCTCTACAGCCGCAGCAGACGTCCGTTTGTTACTTTGAAATCGCAGCTGACCAGCCCGCATGATCTGTAGTGTATGAGCCCTGATGTAGAACATTGTCTACGATGCAAGAGCTGAACTGCTGGTGTCATTGTCAATGTCATTCTCTTCTGTTACCTGGATTCAGATGAGAACACGTGACTGTGATGATTCGTGGAGGTGAAATGCGATCCATTACGTTGACAGAAGATGGTAGATGAGCAACGCACTTGACAGCAAGACTTTACCATTTCATTGTTGTCTAGAACAGTCTCTGCTTGGAACACTTGTCTGTGAGGGTCGTTGACCTGTAGTCTGCGTCTCCTCCACTTCCTGTTCATGAGAGATCTCGACTTCCTGCGACCGTCTCTCGCCTCTTTGACAAGTTCTGTTCGTCATGCGGCAAATGGCATTTCTTCCAACAAGACGTATAGCGTTTCCTCACCTCTATGGGGATTGGCGAATCGGGTTGCATTCACCTGGACGTTTACTGTGAACAGGCAAGTGCTAGTAACACAGATAGATTCCCAAAAACACTCATCTTACGTTCTTCCGCTATCGCAATATCGTGCTCAGCATAGGAGAACGATATCTGTATCCGAGCCACGAAGTCTCAGCGCTATCTTGGGACAACCATCGTTTCTGAGCTCTTTCCGAAGATGCAATCAAATCCGCACTCCAACTTTCCTTCGCACTTACGCTACATATCGCCCTGCTCGACTACGATTGTCAGATACACAATTAGGACAATTAGAACGAGATGCGAACGATAATCTATCGGATCCTACTCGGCAGGCCATGTTCTATAAGGAGATTAGATCCTCATTTCCGGAAACTGTGGTGGAGCGTTACGAGTCCGGCAACGCAGCAAGAAACACCCAATGTGATGAATTTTATGCTGAAGCTCTCGAAAATATGGGTCGTTATGATCAGGCAGAGCAAGTGAGGGACAGTCTTTTAGGCACGGAGGGATCACATGCGTCCAACAAGGCATCCTTCAATCCAGCTGCAGGTCTTCGACAGATGTACGAAGGCAGAATGGGGTCTCGTAACAACTCCTTCCGTCCAGCCGCTGCAGAGGACTCGAGTGGCCCTGTCGGCACGACGAAAGACAATCCTCTTCATGTCATTATGCAACAACAACGGTCTGCCATCATTTTGGCTTGGGTGCGATTCCTGCTCTCCTTTGGATTGACTGTCTATATCATCTTGCTTGTCATTGGTACCGTAGCTTCTGCCGCTGGCATAGCCGGCAACGCCATCGGTGGCCTTGGAGACCAATCTGGCCGGAGAGAGGCAGCAGTCAAAGAGATGCCTGATGTTAAGTTCAGTGACGTGCAAGGCGTTGATGAAGCTAAGGAGGATTTGATTGATGTTGTCAATTTTCTCAAAAATCCAGCAAAGTTTACTGGTCTTGGAGGCAAATTGCCAAAAGGAGTTCTACTGACTGGACCACCGGGAACTGGTAAAACCCTTTTGGCAAGAGCTATAGCTGGGGAAGCCGGTGTACCTTTCTTCTTCATGTCCGGTTCAGACTTTGACGAAATGTTCGTGGGCGTTGGCGCAAAACGTGTAAGAGAACTTTTTGCACAAGCAAAGGCCAAGGCGCCATCAATTGTCTTCATAGACGAGTTGGATGCTGTTGGATCAAAAAGAAATCCCAAAGATTCGTCATACTTGCGACAAACTCTGAATCAGCTCCTAGTCGAGCTCGACGGATTCGAGCAAAATTCTGGAGTTGTCTTTATCGGCGCGACCAATTTCCCACAATCGTTAGACAAGGCTCTGACCCGGCCAGGGCGATTTGATATACAGGTCAACGTTCCCTTGCCGGATGTCCGTGGTAGGTTGCAGATACTGCAACACTATGCTAAGACCGTGCGAATGGCAACCAACGTCGACTTTTCAACCATAGCTCGTGGTACCTCCGGCTTCTCTGGAGCTGATCTAGCCAACCTCATCAATCAAGCGGCCATCAAAGCTTCGAAAGATATGGCTGTGACCGTAAGTATGAAAGCCTTGGAATATGCCAAGGACAGAATCATGATGGGTGCGGAAAGGAAGTCCAAATATACTACAGAAGAATCCAAATTGATGACTGCTTGGCACGAGGCTGGTCACGCACTTGTCGCTTTCAAGACTCCAGGAGCTATGGAGCCCTACAAGGCAACAATTATGCCACGAGGACTCTCCCTGGGTATGACAATGTTGCTTCCGGAGATGGACAAGGACTCCCGATCCAGGATGGAATATCGAGCAATGATCGATGTTGCAATGGGCGGCCGCGTGGCAGAACTCTTGATATACGGCAAGGACCAGGTCACTTCTGGAGCACATAGCGACATCAACAACGCCACGAACGTCGCAAAAGAAATGGTCATCAGCAATGGTATGAGTGACAAGGTCGGTCCTGTCGCCTACGGAGACGACCTTACAACTTTGTCGCCTACGACCAAAGCGTTAGTCGAAGCTGAAATTAAAAGTTTAATAGAGGGAGCTGAAGATCGAGCCACCAAGATTCTCACCACGTACCGACTCGAACTCGAGAGGTTGGCAAAAGGTCTTGTCGAGTACGAAATTCTCAACAAGGAGGAAATGCAGGCAATAATGGATGGCAAGCCTATCAACAGGCCAAAGATATAAGAGTTCGCAAGCAGATGATTGCTTGAAGCATAGTATAGCCCTGTACAAACAGATTTCTCAGCAAGCATTGTAGCCCCGTCATGACATGTATCTATTTTACACGAGTCACACCTATTAATTACAAGGCTTAATTTCGTAACCCAAGAGGACTTCTGTTGACAGACCGTCCCAGCCTCTGTTGCCGCTTGCCGAGAATGCATATCTACAAGTCTCATCGATCCAGAAATCGCTAATGACGCCACCGTGGTGACCCGGGATGATGAGAAAGGGCATCCCGGAACCCGAAGCTTTCAAATCATACATTCGGACATTGTCAGAACTGGCACAAATGAGACTTCTGCCATTGGGCATGGCTGTGACGGAGGAGACTGGACCGGAATTATTGGGCAGACGGATCGTGCGGACAGGTTGGTTCATGTTTGCTCGCATGGAATATTCTTCGACAGTTTGGTTTCTGCGACCACAGAAGAATGACTCTCCGTCCAAGGACCAGCAGGCTGACATGCACCAAGGTGGCACGCCAGCCGGGAGTGGGATTCGTGTGATGGCATCAGATTGCCGGCGGTCCCAGATTGACATGGTGCCGTCGATACAGGCCGACAGGAAGACATCGTCTGGCCCTGCATCTATTCCGTTGTCCCCATTATTGTCGTCCAGGCGACTGCCAGTCTCATTCTGTACGTCATTGGAATCTGCCGCCTTGGGGAGTTCGGGCTCATGGTCTTCTTCTTCTTCTTCGTCAAACAGGGGATCGAACGAGTTGGACGAACTTGGGCTGCTCGGCTTGGGTATCGGGAAATCAAGTTTAGATTGTGTAGAGTCAGGATTGACAGGTCGCGCGAATGACATGTCTATCGGTGGCGCATAGAGTGGTCTCAAGGCGATACTACTGACTTGACCAGTGACCTTGTTGCCGGCAATGAAATTCCTCCGAGTCTTGCCTACTTCGAGATCCCAATCATATATTTGTTTGTCCCAACCACCAGACAGAAGACTCTTCTCGTCATGTACCAACGCGAGGACAGAGACCGGGGCTGTGTGGGCCCTCAATGTAGTGATACATCTGCCTTCCTCGACCCTCACACTTTGCAATTTGATCCCACCACTGTATTGACCAGAGAGCATCCACATGGCGTCGCGTTGGACGGCCAGGCAATAGACTGGAGACAATGCCTTCTCCCCAGTCATCGCCGTTCCCGAAGTACTCAGCGCAGCCTGAGAGTCCTCTACCTCGTCATTCTCCCAGTAAGAAAGAAGGACACCAGACTTTTGGACAGTGTCTACGAAAGGATGCTTCTGTGCCACTGTCAGGGGTTGTTTTCCAGTTATGCTCTGGTGAAAGTCGTGCTTCCGTATATAGCCGTCCTGACCACCAGTGAAGAACCATCGCAAATTTTTAGTGGTCACCACACAGTTGATGTGTGTAGCTTGAGGTGCAGCAATTGTCGGTATCATATCATAATAACTGCAGTCTGCAGCACCGGGTTGTAACACTGGTCTTTCGAAATTATTTCTTATGGCATTTGAATCGTCTTCATCATCCTCCAATGGTTCGGGAGATCGGGACGAACGCATAGATCTGGATGCCGCCTGGGATTCCTCGTCCATGGCATCATCAGAACCTGCCAAGCTTTCATCATCATCTGCCTGGTTCGCGGCATCGTCATCGCCTTGGTCACTTCGTTGAGTATCATTCTCAGCATCCTCGTCCTCCTGCAGCTCATTGTTAAACTCTAGATCCATGGTTGATTACTCCACCAGCCAGCAACAATCGAGGATCTATGGTAGATGTAGGTATCGTGAGTAGGAGCAAACAATCTGTGCTGTTTACCTTGGTTTCTGTTGTATGATGTTTAGTCTTTCAGATCGACCATGGAAGCCCTCGACAAGCAAGCTTTTCGAGCAAGGCTTCTGTCAGTAAGCTAGCAGCACAATTCTGAGCTATATGGCTAAATGATTGCGGAAGCGACGCGGGTTGGCTCGAACAGTGATTGGTATATCTCTTTACTTTCTTTCTGCTTGCAATTGCCTGACACGACTCCAAAGCAGCTAACCACTACGGCATACTCCTGATCAAGATCAGACCAGGACAGTCTAGCTTTCTTCAGCTCAATCCGTCATAACTCATAAAATGTGCTTGAATCCAATGTGGAGGAGTATAGGTTCACGTGCAAGCAGTAGATTCACAGTGGTTACGCCGCAGTTTTGGGATGACACACACGAGAAGCGCTGAACTGGACAAGAATAACAGCCTCGCGAGTATCCTGCATATAAATTCTCAAGAGGATTGCGGAAGAGAAAGAGGAAGGAAAGAGACGGAGCTGATGTCCCTCTCGGAGTATTGTACGGTATGAGCTGTCCTGTGGTCTATCGCTGCCTTTTCTCGAAACTATAGTTCAAGCTAAATCCGTTTAGCCATATGCCTCGTTCTTTGGCTTCGCAGGTGTCGCTTCTGCTATGATATTCTCGTGTAAGCAGTTCTAAGCTCTAGTGCAACATGACTCATTCAGTAGCGATAGGTGCAGCCTATGGAACAGCAAAGGCAGGAATCGGAATCGCCGGTGTCGGTCAATTCAATCCATCGCTCATCATGAAGGTCCGTGTTCTATCACTTTACTCGGACAGTGATGCTGAAAGCTTATAGAGTTTGATACCTGTGGTGATGTCTGGTATCATTGCCGTCTATGGTCTCGTCATGGCGGTACTCATCTCAGGAGATCTTTCGCCGACGGAGAACTATTCACTTTATAAGTCTGCACCCGCCTAGAGTCTCCCATATCTTCTGACAATACGTAGTGGTTTCGTCCATCTGGCAGCAGGCAGCTGTGTGGGACTCACCGGTCTTGCCGCCGGTTACACCATTGGAATAATCGGCGATGCTGGAGTCCGGAGCTTTCTCGAACAACCTCGGATATTCGTGTCCATGGTCTTGGTTCTCATCTTTGCAGAAGTACGTCTACTATCGGAATCTTGTGCTCTGCTAATGAATCTAGGGTATATGACCAATTAGCGATGGTAAGCCTGTGCTAATGTGTTTTAGTACTCGGATTGTATGGACTCATTGTGGGTCTGATATTAAACACAAAGACAACGACCGAATGCTGAGCATGTCGATATCTCACACGCATTGCTACTGCATATACATCGAATGAATGCAAGGTTGGAATGAATTTCACAACATGGAGCACATGGACTTATAGATTGTTACTGAGGCTTTTACTCGAGGACCCCTTGTTTGTAGGAGATGCTGCTGTATTCTGATAGCATGATGAAAGTTGATATACATCTGTACATTGTGAATTACATGATTGGGAACTGCTTGAGAAGATACGAGAGATCCGACCAAAACTTGCCAACAACAGTTTCGAATCGTGGGGAAGAATCATTTCATTGTCATTCAACCAAACAGTGATCCAGCTATACATAATTACCTGGTACAATAGACTCACATTCGCTGAAGTTCTCGGGATTTGTAATATTGTCCGCAATTAGGGAACATTACACTAATTTGCTTGTGCAGCCATCATGACCGAGAGAAGTGCAAAGGTCATATCAATCTCCAATTATGGAGATCTTAATTTGGAGGGCAACCCTAGACCGGGCTTTCCCACTCCAACTCGACAGCTGTCCTTAGCCTATGTGACAATTCCACGATTGAATCGGACTGGCGATGAAATAGGGGCTTTTCAAGCTCGCGAGTTTCTACGAAAGGCTCTCGTTGGCAAACAGATTACGTTCACAGTGTCTTACACGATACCTACGACCCAGAAGGAATTTGGTCAAATTCGGTACAATGGGCAGGATGTAGCGGAACTCATGCTCAGGCAGGGACTGATCAGCTTTCGTACTGAGTCCAGCAAACGCGAGGATGCAAGCAGCACGACCTTGGAGACGTATCAGATATGCGAGGCCCAAGCAAGGTCAGAGAACAAAGGGTTGTGGGCAGAAGCACCGAAGAAGATTGTCGCAGATTATGACAATCCTGACATCAAATTAATTTTGAACCAATATCGAGGACGGACCATAGACGCAATTGTGGAACAGGTTCGTGCTGGAGACCTCTTGCGTGTAAGGTTAGTGGTTGAGCCCGAGCGCCATCAATACGCCAATTTGCTCGTTGCTGGCATCAAGGCACCAGCATCAGCAAGGACAGGTGCTGATGGAGTAATCGAAGCAGCCGAAGAACATGGTGAACAGGCCAAGGCATTTGTGGAAACTCGTCTCCTTCAAAGATCTGTTCAAGTAGTTCTGCTTGGCGCCAATCAGAATCTGACAGGCTTCGTGGCGACTATTCTCCATCCAGCCGGAAACATTGCGGAAGCCTTATTATCAGCAGGTTTAGCACGCGTTGTAGACTACCACTCTACCATGCTTGGCGAAAGCATGAGTAAACTTCGTACTACCGAGAGTTCAGCAAAGCAGAGGCGTCTGAACATATGGAAGGGGCATGTGCCAAAGAAAAGAACTAATACCAATGCATCAGAAGCCACTATTTCTAGAGTGCTTTCAGCCGATACGTTGCTTGTGCGGTTCAAGGACGGCCACGAAAAGCGGCTGCAGATGAGTTCGATCAGAGGTCCGAAGAGCAATGACACCAAGCAGGCAGCGTTCGCAGGAGAAGCCAAAGAATTCCTGCGCAAGAAATCGATTGGAAAGCATGTTCAGATCACCATAGATTTTACGAAACCAGCCGCTGATGGTTATGACGAGAAAACTCTGGCAACAATAACTCTAGGCAAAGACAATTTGGCGAAAGTCATGGTAGAACGCGGTTACGCCTCGGTTATAAGGCATCGACGTGATGATGAAGACAGAAGTCCAGTCTGGGATGATCTGCTCGCTGCAGAGGAACTCGCCATCTCTGAACAGAAGGGCATGCACAGCACAAAAGCACCAGTCGCGCCTGGTAGAATCGTCGAAGCATCAGAAAATGCTACAAGAGCAAAGACGTACCTGTCTACGTTGCAGAGGGCGAAAAGAGTAACTGGTGTGATAGAATTCGTGGCATCTGGAGGCAGATTCAAGATATTCGTACCCAGAGAAAATGCAAAGCTTACTTTTGTCTTATCTGGCATTCGTGTACCTAGAACTGCCCGTAACGCATCCGAGATTTCGGAACCCCTTGGGGAGGCCTCAGCCGAGTATGCTACAACAAAGCTCATGCAACGAGATATCGAAATCGAGGTAGAAACGACAGACAGAGTTGGTGGTTTTGTCGGTACGCTCTATCTCGCAAAGGAGAACTTTGCGGCCAGCCTGCTAGAGGAAGGTCTTGCTTCTGTGCACGAATATGCCGCCGAGCAGTCTGGACATGCAACACTCTATCGAGAAGCTGAAGGCCGTGCTAAAAGTGCGAAGAAAGGTATTTGGGAAAAGTACGATCCTAGCACCGAACAAGACGACACGCCCGAGCGAGAGATGGCAGAATCAGTGAATGTCACCAAATCTACTCCGCGAGAGTACCTTGATCTCGTGGTCACAGATGTCAACTCAGCAACTGGTGCCTTCTCCTATCAGATTGTCGGTGATGGTGTCAAGCTGTTGGAGAAACTCACGGGTGAATTGCAGAGTACATACGCAAAAAGTGTAGCGGCAGTCTCTCAGCCACCCAAAGTAGGCGATAATGTTGCCGCTAGATTCAGCGAGGATAATGCTTGGTATCGTGGCAAAGTCAAGAGAGTCGATCGAAGCAGTTCACAAGCTGAAATTCTTTATTACGATTACGGCAATACTGAGCTCGTCTCCTTCAAGGACTTGAGTAGTCTTGCTCCCAAGTTTTGTGCTTTAAACCCTCAAGCGAAGGAGGCAAGGTTGTCTTTCTTGGAGCTTTCTGCTAGTGAAGAGTATCTCGAGGATGCCATCAGTTGGTTCCAATCACGATGCCAGAAACAATTGGTTGCCTGCATTGATCATCGTACAGGATCAAACATCTTCCTGTCACTATACGATCCTACGAACCAAGATCCGAACGAGACTATCAATTTGGAGATGATCAAAGAGGGATGGGCAACTGTATTGCCCTCGAAAAAGCTTACATGGGAAAGAAGCCATGAGGCGACTTTAAGTGCACTTCGACAGGCGCAGTCTGAAGCGCAAAGGCGGCACCGAGGGATGTTCGAATTTGGCGATAGTACCGGTTACGATGAATAAGTAGGAAATACCATCCTCGCGAAAGAGAAAGTAGTACCATGCAAGCATTATGACGAAATTTACGGCATGGTATACATCCTAAGATACACGAGCATGGAGTAATTTAAGGATTTTGGCAGGGAATTGTGCCTCGAAGGTCATCACGATTAAGCTAAGATTCTCTTCTGCGTGAGCTAATCTGGTCGTCTTCTGTTACACGGCCCTGAGTCGTAACCCAAACATCATCCACTAAGTATGGAGTGAGCTGCCCAAATTGAGGGATCTTGGCTGTTTCCCCCGTCCTGAAGCAGCAGAGTCTGGAAAAGCTGCCTGAACCGATTGTGATCGCGTTTGGTTGATCAGCAACTCCACATCTGGCGCTTTTGGCCTCTTGCTTGTTCCACCTTTTGCCTCCATTCTGCCTACCATATACAATCCCTTTCTCCATGTCGCCGCACGACATTCTTTGAGCCGTTCTTCGTCTAAGCAGACAGTGCAGCATGAACTTCGAAGGAGGTGTATGTCGATATTGTGCATGGAAACCGCAATCGTAAACTTTGCGCATTCCTCTCGTCATTGCAATCCGGGTCGCAAACCTCGCACGACAGAAGCATCCACATAGCAGCCGTATAGATAAGATTCATCCGAAGGGATGATTGATCATGATGAAGGTCGCATGGATGAGGCCATAGACCTCACCTCTGACGAACGCTCGGAGATCATGAGTCTATATCCACAACTGGCTGGGTTGAGCAATCAGGATCGTGCAGAGCTTGCTTTTCAAATATTGGTCCGTTTCAAACAGGAGAGAGCCCAGGCTTTGCAACAATACTGACATTTTTGTAGTCTGATTTGCCTATAAAATATGTTTATGAGGTCAACCACAAAATTGCCCCGATACTGCACTTCGATTTCATGCCTATTCTACCGGACGAACTGGTGCTGCAGATTCTCTCACATCTAGACTACCGAGACGTTCTACGTGCGACGAGGGTGAGCAAACAGTGGCATAAAATGACAACCGCTCCAGTCCTCTGGAGAGCGTTGTACTTCAAACAGGGCTGGAACGTCAATGAAGAGAGAGTCAGACAATTTGAAAAGTGGGCACAAGCAGCCTCGAGCACGATGCGAATATCGTCAGATTTAGACGGGCAAGTACACCGGGAGATTCGTTCTCCTATGCCGGATATCTTCAATGCCAACCACATTGCGCCTTATTTGGATGTCCATAATTTGCGACTCAATTGGCAATTTCTCTATAGACAGCATCTCATCTTGGACAAGAATTGGCGCACAGGCAACACATCTGTCTATGAAATTCCAACTGATCAAGACCGCACGAATCAGAGAGTTCAGGGCATCTATTGTCTGCAGTTCGACTCGAAGCGTGTAGTCTCCGGATCACGCGACAGGCACTTGCGAGTTTGGGATATCGAAACAAGGGCTTGTGTACTTTGTCTAGCAGGTCATTCAGGCTCAGTCTTGTGCTTACAGTTCGATGGAAAGACCAATACAGTCGTCACGGGCAGTAGCGACACGACGATCATGACTTGGGATATCGAGAGAGGAATCTGTACACACATATATGAAGGCCACACTGCTCCCGTCCTGAATGTGCGCTTTGACGAGACCCATGTTGTATCATGTTCGAAAGACAAGACAATCAAGATCTGGACACGGAGTGAACTGATACCGAAACCTCACACCTGTATTCGTACGCTGAAGGGCCATCGTGCTGCTGTCAATGCAGTACAATTCTCTGGTAACACCATTGTTAGTGCCAGCGGCGATCATACCATCAAGATATGGGATCTTCAAACAGGCGATTGTCTTCGCTCCATCGAAGGACATGAGCGGGGCATAGCTTGCATCGTATTTGATGGTCGATACATCACCTCAGGTTCTTCTGATCTTTCTATTCGTGTGCACGATGCTTTTACTGGCGAACACCTCGAGACACTGCTGGGCCATACAGAACTCGTACGCACTCTTCAGACCGATCGACGGAAGATTGTCAGTGGCAGTTATGATCAATCCATCAGAATTTGGAATAGGAATGCAAGGATCGAGGACGAGAAGGTCATAGAAATTGGCCGGCATCACAGCAGGATTTTCAAGTTGCAATTCGATGAGAAGAGGATTGTGAGTTGTTCTCAAGACTCTCAAATACTAATTTGGGATTTCTCGATCGATCTTGACAGTACATTCTTTTGAGTGCGTGCTCCAAGATTTGGACATGGCCCCACTTCCACAAAGTAACTCCATTCCTGGCTATTCTGTTTGTGATGCAACTCACATTTGGCACATTGCGAAGCAAACTTGTAAAGGAGAAGATCAGAGCGCAATCTTGATCGTTCTCCAGTATTGCAGCTTCGTTCCTGCATCTGTTGTATCACATTAAGTCACTCAGGCACCCTTCCCTGCGCATCAGTAGGGGCAATCATTTAGGTGAATCATATCAAAGGAGCTTGGCAAGGCTTTGGCACGGTACGAAAGCATCTACTGATGCAGCGTTGTCATGAAAGAGGACGCAACACGATGAACGATCACGCTTCCTTACCTTTCTGCATACCATGTCATGTCGTGAAGAATGTGAAGAATGTCTGCATGACGAAAGTTTAGTGGTACAGAGCATACGCACTTCTTGGCACAACTATCACTAGAAGCGAGAATCTAGCGACCACCAGTGTCCGTGCCACTTCCAATAAGCTGTTAAGCTTTGTATATAGCGCAACAGAATATTTTTTCTCTAATATCTACATATCTATCAGTCTCTCAATTATCTCAGATGGCCGATAACTGCGTTGTCGGATGACTACTCTTTGGGACAAATCCACGCGGAACACCAAGGATGTGACCCTTGCTGGTTCGACTTTTGATGGAGTGGACAGTGGAGGTATCGGACTGCATATCTTCGAGCATTGCCTCGTCAAAATCAGCCGAACTGTCTGGAGATACACCATTGGTGTGGTGGCGAGAAGATGTCTTGTTGGTGGTTTCTGCAGCGACAGACTCGTGATATTCATTCAACCAGTGGAGGACTCTTGGAATGACCATTTCATCCACGTCCTTTGCCCACAAGAAATCGAGATGCTCGTAATGTGGTACCTCTTCTGCAATTGTATGGTCGGGCAATGCAGCGAGCATGACGTCAATCTCTACGAGACTGTCAGAGCCCCCATACATGAGCACAATGGGAGTCGAGATATTTCTCGTAGGAAACCTGGCTGGTTTGTAGAAATTGCCATAGAAAGAATGACTTTCATCGTCGTACATTTGAAAGGTCCCGGATCTGATTACCTGGAACCAATGCACGAGAGATTTGACAGAAGCGAATGAGTACAAGTGGTAATAAGATGCAGTCTTTTGCTGGAAAGACATGTTGCTGGAGTGCCAGCCAAACAAGAATCTCATGCATGAGTCGAGAAGTTTTACGTATAGCGGTGGATATATGATGGATTGCCAGAAGATTGTGGAAGGCAGGATGGCTTTTCTGCCAAAGAAGAGGAACAAAGCAGCTGGTGTCGATTTCATCAGCCCATCTGCTATGAAATTATGAAGTCCCCTCGGTGACATGGCCGGCGCAAGAGCCACGAATAGGTTGATCTTCGCATTCAGCAATGGATGGATTGACAGAGTTGCAAATGCTTGTGCAGTGCCTTGACTGAAACCTATATAGCTCAAGGATGGGACTCTGGTCGTGTCCAGAATATAGTCGATTGCATCAGGAATATCTCGGAGTGCAAAGTCGTCTAGACTGAAGTCCCAAAAGGCAGACTCACTTGATTTCATGTGAATATGCTTCTTCGAGTATTTGTTTCCACGATTGTTGCCAAACCATACATCGTATCCCCTTTCCACTAAAATGAACGGTAATTGCCGCTCCTCCTCAAGATTACAGACCCAAACTTCGGAATTCATCATCAAGCCATGATGCAAGTAGACAACCGGTTTCTGGAGGTGCTTCGGCCGCTTACCTCGTCTATGGGACATACTTCCAAGCTTGCGAGCTTGAAGTTCATCTTTCGTCTGACAGATCCTGTGGAGTCCAAGAAGATACCCATCCTGAGTCTGCACAACGTGTTCTTGTGCTTCATAGCCAAAGGCATCACACATCTCCACAAACCCTGCAGCATTCTGGACAACATGCATCATGTTGCGCTCAACGGGTTTCGCCACAAATCTCGATGAGAAGTTGTAGAGCATCCGTATCACTTTGTCGGGCAGGAGGAATGTGCAGACTCTGAAGAGTGACTCGAGCAACATGAAGAAAAAGCCTATCATAACCGCGCCATGGTCTCGCAGAGTCAGACGACTGACAATGGGCAACTTGAACGACATGATGGCAGAAGGAGACCCTTCCCAGCTTTGTAGCGTATCCTAAAAGAAAGGTTCTACAACCAACTGTGGACATGCAATAGTCTGTCTAGCAATCATCTGACTTCCGAATGTGCTCAGCAGCGCTTAGACGAGTTCTGGCAGCTTTGATCGCAACATGTGAAGCTTGCCTTTACGTCAGTGGGCATGTGAAGATCACGTGTTTTGCCATAGCTGTGGAGATCAGCAGATTTTATTGATCAGTCGTCGTCGTTTGCTTCGATCAGTTCTGAAATGGCAGTGGTTTTGTATCTTGTGAGCACATTTCGTTGACGCTCTATTGATTAGCATTACAGATGCCGTCCAGTTGTCGAGTAAGCTTCTTGTCTCCCAAAGACCTTCCTCCAGCTGAACGATTTTAAGGATATACGTGAGGCTATAGCGACTTGCCTATACCAATCCGATTGTGTCAAGAACGGTCATCCAGGCAATGAGTGTCTGTCGAATCCAGAACTAAGAGCACAAGTGAGTCTTGCCTCCAGGCTGTATCTGGCTTATGCTAACTCGAACAGGTTCCAGAACATTGCCTGCTGTTGTTGAAAAACTTCTATGATTGTAAGCGCGGCTTATTAGACATGCGGAAACGATTTCGTGGCAATGCACCAATTGTGCAAAGACCACCGGAAGAAGCCTCTGGAGAAGTTCCTGTTTAAGGTTGCTATAGGGGTACTCGGTCACAGACAGCTGTCGAGAACTGGAATTCCCAGCATCGAAGTGCTCGTCTACTTCAAGGTACAGATTGTCTGTTAGAGCGCAAAAGTGAGCTTGCAGGTATAACGCAATGCCCTCGAACAGACTTGCTCATGAGCTGCCGTCCACTGCGGATTTATCGTATGTACATATGTGGCTCATCCTCCCTCTCATGTCTATTGAAGTACCTGTTCAATTTCACGTCAATCTAGAGCAATAGACCTTGGTCTCTGCATGGCAGTCGGCCATATGACATGTCAATAGTTCATGTTTCTCAGCAGCTTAACTTGATAAACATAGATCAACATGTTGAAGAACAGAGTGAGGAGAAATAAAGTTTTGTGGAGTCATGCTGCAGATGCATTTCAGAATTCACGCGCAAATCCACCACCCGCCGTGTAATTTGTACGGTGATTGCCGCGGCGGTAGACACTTGATGGGTATAAGGTGATGACGTCTACGAACTCTTACTGCAAGATAGTCAAGCATAGTATGACAGTGACTGGTGTCAAACGCAAACGAGAGGGCTTATTGGAGACTCTTGATTGCAATGAATATTCGAGACGTCCCCTGAAAGTCAATGCTGAAGAAGATGATCTCGTGTTTCAATTATTGGAATGTGAGGATGCAAGCAAGGATAAATGTGACACCGATACTTCTCTCTTGCGTCTACATGGCGTGTCATCTCATGGAAGCTCCATCATTGTGTTGATTCGTGGTTTCAGGCAATACCTCTACTTTCCGGTTTCCAAGTCATTCACTGAAGACGACGTTCCGGAATTGTCTACAGCTATTGCTCACAATACGAAAACTCCCGTCACGATAGCCTCAATGGAAATAGTGAAGCGGGATCCTTTGGAGTACTACAGGGCTAATCCTGAGGACTACCAGAGATACGTCAAAATTTATGTCGATAAACCACAAGACGTAACGCAAATTGGAAATGTCCTGGGAAAGAGCGATGAACTGCCCAAACTTCTCAATATGTTTCGTTCTGGCAAGCTCTACAGCTCTCAAGCTTATGAGACGGGTATCAATTACGATCTTCGGTTCATGGCTGATCTATCCATCGTAGGTTGTGGTTGGCTCAGGTTGACTGCAGGAAAGTATAAGCAGCTTGACGTTCTCGCACCATATGATAGAGTTTGTGGCCTTTTTGAGTGCCATTACACCGCTATCGAAGGGCTCTCTCCAGATTCAACAGAAGCCAATGATCAAAAGACTAGAGACTGGTCGAAATTGGCGTCATTACGGTGTCTAATCGTCAATTGCATAACCCTGGACGATCAGCCTCTAAAGGGTACAAGCTCCGTGAATTCGTCCCCGAAGAAGCCAAAATCTTCCAAGATCAGTGCAAAACCAAAAGTAAAAATGACTTCTGCCGACATGCAAGAACCAAGTCCGTTCATTGCCACGATATCTGTAATATTGAGCATGTCGCCGTTGGCCAATTCTGATTCAGATATCACACTGGTTTTAACGCACGGAAAACAGTTTCATTCAACACTTGAGGATGTACCCAACCTGAGGGTCCACAGTTTCGTCGATGAAAGGACAATGCTCCAGGCTTTTGGGAATCTCTTCCTATCATATGATCCCGATGTTGTCTCCGGTTATGACATGAGTGAGGCAATCTCCTCAATTCTAACAAGGGGTCTCGAAGTCGGGCTACCAAAAGATTCCATCAACCTTGCAAGATGTAGTCATATCTCCCTCAAGACAAAGAGGCGTCAAATTTACTCTGGAGCGTGGTTGAAGAAGGAAAGGAAGATGAATGCGACGTCAAATAGAGAGCAAACAGAACTTGGTTGTATAGGAAGATTGGTCCTAGATTTGCGCGTCATCATCGAGCGTGAAGAGCGTTTAAGGACATATTCTCTCAACGAAGCTGCGGTCTTCATCACACACAGAACTCTTGAGAAATTATCTGACCCAGTCTTGCTGAGCCTTTGGACTGGCGACGATACCACAAGACTGGTGGATTATGCCATTGGCGAAGTACAAGCCTCGACCGGAATTCTACGCAGGAATGCATCACTTGTCACTTATGTCGAACTCAGTAGGGTGACCGGCCTTAATTTTGAGGACGTCGTTCTCCGTGGCCAGATGAAGCGGTTTTGGAGCCAACTTTTCCGATTTTGTGGAAAGCGTGGGGTCATTGTGCCAGCACAATCGCGTGGTGGAGAACAGATGTCACAATCCGCGTTGAATTACATGCCGGATGTAGGCTATGACACCGAAAATCCAGTCGTGGTTCTGGATTTCAAATCCCTATATCCGAGCATCTTGATCGCCAGAAACCTGTGTTTCTCGACGGAACTCGGCCCGGGCGATCAATTCGAGGGTCCCCTCTGGACTGGTTTTGGTGGTTGTAAATTCGTCTCTGCTGAAGTCAAAGAGGGCATTGTACCTGCAATCTTGAAACATTTCCTTAGTGAACGTACAAAGGTCAAGCTGTTAATGAAGAACGAGCAAGATCAAGGTGTGAAGACCGTCCTGGATGGACGTCAGAAGGCGATCAAGGTCTGCGCTAATGCTATATATGGTTTCATGGGAGCTAGAGAGTCCAAATTACAAAATCTCGCCATAGCAGATGGGACGATTACGGAAGGAGCAAGGCTATTAGAAGAAGCTAAACAAGAAATCGAGAAACGTTATAATACCCCCGGGAAAGATATAGCTGTCAAAGTCGTTTATGGAGATACAGATTCTGTCTTTGTCAAATGTTATGGCAAGAGCGTCGCCGAAGCTATCGAGTTTGGCAAGCAGATCAGCGCCGATTTGACATGGACAGATCCTATTCAGCTAGATTTCGAAAAGGTTCTGTTTCCCTCTCTTCTTCAGAATCGGAAGCGATATGCCGGACTTCTTTGGACCAACTCTGATAAGCCTGATGAGATTGACGTCAAGGGAATAGAAGTGAATAGACGGGATGCTGTACCTTTAATTGGACACGTCATAGGTGATGTCTTTGGCATCTTGTTTCCACATAAGAACAACAGTCATGAAGGAACCGCTCGCGGGTTCATCACGAGTGAAGACCGAAATGACATCATAGAGAAAGTCAAAGAATCAGTCAAGAAGGACGTCAGTATGATTCTCAATGGTGAACTGGATATCGGCTCATTCATCATGACTAAGGGTCTCTGGCTCGGGACAAGTGCGAGCGATTATAGCGCCAAACAAACACACATCTCAGTTCTGGAAAAAATGCAGTCCCGAGATCCGAGGCGTCTGTTCAAAGACGGTGAAAGAATCAGCTATTGTTTTGTACAATCGACCCCTAATAGCAAGGGGTATGAAAAAGCTGAGGATCCTGTCTGGGCAATAGACCGAGCATTGTTACTTGATTATCAGTATTATCTGGAACACACAGTCAGAAACCCTCTTCAGAGGATTCTGGAATTGTTCATGCCGTCAAAGGATATCGATACGTTGTTCAAAACTACGAAATCATCCAAGGTCGTCTCCACCAAAGCGACAGGGGTCATGGGCGCCTTCTTGAGCGCCGGAAAGAAGACGTTGAGCAAGTGTGAGATTTGTGGAGAGCAGTGTTTGCCTGGCAAGAAGCTGTGTAAAGAGCATGAGCAGCAATCTCTTTCGCTCAGTCAAGCTAAACAGTCCAAGTTGCTTGCCCTGAGGCAGCAGAGAGATGAGCGTTATGCGACCTGCCATGCATGTCAACGAAGTACCCGTGCAATTCTATGTGTCAATATGGATTGCTCAGTCTATTTTTCTCGCAAGAGGCTCGAGGAGGAGACTCTATCGACTGAGGCTGATCTCACCACTTTCACCGAAGCACAAGGAATCAAATTGGACTGGTAGTATCCCACTCACGCAACGAACTGGTTGACGAATGTCCCTTCATCCATGGTCTGTTTTTACAGAACGAGAGTGCATATGCGTCAGAAACTTCTTGGCAAATACATACTTGACATATAAAATCGGAGGGCTCTATCTGAACAGATTGAGGGCTCAGAATGTGAGCGCCACATTGTGCTGACTCACTTTCTCAGGCGCTCCGGCCATTTCGCTCAAGGCCCAATTGAGCAGCCTAGTGCGAGAAAGGGCATAAGGGATAAATCTCGGGTGGAGCTCGGCTCAGCTTGCCACTTGGCAATTTCAAATTCTGTTCTACTCAGCTCCTACATACTCTCAAAGCGATATCAGAAGGTAGATGATCCGCTCGACTTTTGTCAGCCGGCGAACGAAGAGATAATAGACTTGTCTGACGGTGGCGTATGACTCACAAGGAGGTCTTGTGCTACACTTAGAACTTCTCTGCGTCATCGTGTTCGGAGGTAAGATTCGACGCCACAGCGTATATCGTACTTTCAACTTTGCCAGGGAGTGACGCGGCCGAGAGGACATTTGAAGGCTTTGCCCCTCGTTTCAGTCGGAGATCGCTTTTGCCATCGTGTCTAGTAGTGATCATCAGTGTCACTTGGGTGCGCACTGATTGGCCTCCTCCTCCCACTCTGACTCACTCAGGGCACTTGCTTGGCCTTTCCCCCCCTCCAAACGGCACGGCTCTTTCTCAGCCCCCCCACTGCCGTGCTTCGTCGCCCGACTGGCAGCCTCAGTCGGTTATAAAGCAGACAATTAGAGTTACACAAATACTCGCCCGAACCTACATTTCCTAGAAGAATCCGTGCCTAGTAAGAGCTTCCCCGGCCAAACCTGCCATGGTCCTCTTCGGAAGAAAGAAGAAGGCGGCCAATGATGCGAAGGATAATGACAGCAACGATTTCGCAGTTCGTGATGACAGAAAGATTGCTCCCTCAGTCTCACCAGATGGAAGTGTAACGAAACAGACTGAGACAGATCCTCTCAATCGCCTTGAACCTGCGCAACGCGCTGCACTTCTCGCTCAAATTGAGACTCCCGAATCGAAATCCATCAACTTCTTCGGCCTCACACGCTATGCTAGCAAACAAGACCGGGTCCTTCAATGTATAGCTCTGGTGACGTGCATTGCTGCAGGCGCAGCTCTTGTGAGTCATTTTGCCTCAAAGTGCAGAGACAGAACCGCAGTCAGCTGACCTATTTAGCCACTCATGACCATTGTCTTCGGTTCTCTGACACAATCATTCACGGATGCCACGAGAGGAGACTTCACAAACTTCCGTAACCAAGTCGATCACTTGACTTTATATTTCGTCTACATTGCCATTGGTGTTGCTGGCACTACATACATATACACTTGTTGCTTCATCATCGCCGGAGAGAATTGTACGAGGCGCATAAGAGAGGAGTATCTCCGGGCCATTCTACGTCAGAATATCGCCTATTTCGACAAGTTGGGCGCCGGTGAAGTCACCACACGGATCACCTCCGACACAAATCTTATCCAGGACGGTATTTCAGAGAAGATTGGCATTGCCTTTAGTGCCGTTGCCACGTTCTTTTCCGCATTCATTATCGCATTCATTAAGAACTGGAGACTTACCTTGATCCTCTCTAGCATTTTGCCGGCCATGATCACATCAACAGGCATTATAGCTCGTTGGGTACAAAAATATACGAAGCAATCACTTGCCTTTTCGTCTGTTGGTAGTACCTTGGCAGAAGAGGTCATCAGTTCCATACGCATCACGCAGTCTTTCGGCACGCAGGAAAAGCTTGCTCAACTCTACGACACACATCTTGCCAAATCAGAAAAGTCTGGTACGAAAAAGGCCTTTGCACTAGGCCTTACCCTTGGCAGCATCTTCTTCGTCATGTATTCTGCATATGCGCTTGCTTTCTGGGAGGGAAGTCGCATGCTACAGGACGGAGATGTCGATACTGGAACCGTAGTGAACGTCTTCTTTGCCGTCATCATTGGTGCCTTCTCGATGTCCCAGATCGCCCCAAATATCCAGGCATTCACAAACGCATCCGCAGCTGGTGTCAAGATCTTTGAGACCATCGATCGCAATCCATCAATTGATGTCTACGAAGAGAAAGGGCAGAAGATCGAGAGCTTGCGTGGAGAAATCGAACTAAAGAATGTCAAATTTGTCTATCCAGCTCGACCGGAGCAGACAGTTCTTTACGACATGAGTCTGTATGTACCGGCCGGTAAGGTCACAGCACTAGTTGGTGCTTCAGGTTCGGGCAAGTCCACCATCGTCGGACTCGTTGAGCGATTCTATGATCCTATTTCAGGAGAAATTTTCATCGATGGTATTCCCATCAAGGACATCAACCTTAGATCTTTGCGGTCCCACATCTCTTTGGTGTCCCAGGAGCCAAATTTGTTCGCAACCACGGTGTTTGAGAATGTTGCGCACGGTCTGATAGGCAGTCCTCATGAGGACGCGTCCATCGAGAAGAAGCGCGAATTAGTAATCGCGGCATGTGAGCAGGCCAATGCCGCAGGATTCATCGCAACGCTACCGAATGGATATGATACGCACGTTGGCGAGAAGGGTATGTTGTTATCCGGAGGTCAAAAACAACGTGTCGCAATTGCTCGTGCCATCATATCCAACCCTACAGTTCTTATACTCGACGAGGCCACAGCCGCCTTGGACACCAAATCGGAAGGAATTGTACAAGATGCGCTCGACAAGGCCTCCCACAATCGCACGACAATTGTCATCGCCCACCGACTAAGCACGATCAAAAACGCTCACAATATTGTGGTCATGACGAAGGGTCGAATTGTTGAACAGGGCACACACAATGAACTCGTTGCAAAGGAGGCAGCATACTACTCTCTCGTGGAGGCTCAGCGTATCGCCCAGGCGAAGCAGAAGGATAACGAAGAAAGCCCTTCGCCAGAGAATGCAGACACACCTATCAATTCAGGCAAGGCGGATGGAGGTCTGCTTCAGCTGAAACGGACTGCATCTGGTCAGTCCATCTCGGCAAAGGCGTTGGCGGCTCGTGAAGGTGACACAAAAGCCAAATCGCACGGAACCTTTTTCTTGATAAGAACGATTGGTCGCTTCAACAGGTCGGAATGGCATCTCATGCTCATTGGGTTCATCGCCGCTGTCTTCTGTGGTGGTGTCTACCCAGCTCAAGCTATTGTCTTTGCAAAACTGATCACACTCTTTACGAATCCGGCTGCATCAAACTTCCGTTCTCGAGCCAATCTCTACTCGCTATTGTGGCTCATCATTGCTCTGATAGAATTTTGTGCTTATTTTTCCATGGCATATTTCCTTGGCCGATGCTCGGAGATCATGGTCAGACGAGTCCGTCTTCTGACCTTCAGATCGATTTTGAGGCAGGACATTGAATTCTTCGACCGAGAGGAAAATTCTACTGGAGCTCTGACGACTTCTCTTTCTACAGAGTGTACCGATCTAGCAGGACTCCATGGCAACACGCTAGGTACGATATTGAGCATCATCACCAATCTGACGTCAAGCGCAATTGTGTCCTTGGTCGTTGACTGGAAGTTGGGTCTTGTTGTACTAAGCACGATGCCAATCCTGGTCACATCTGGCTACCTTCGAATGAAATTGCTTACAATCTTCCAAGAACGCATCAAACGGTCTTATGAAGAAAGCGCCAATTTTGCGTGCGAGGCCACATCCGTCATTCGCACGGTAGCTTCCCTCACCAGAGAGCGCGACGTTTTCAGAATTTATAGGGCATCATTAGTGGAGCCTCAACGAAAAGCACGCACATCTACACTCAGGACTACTATTTTCTTCGCCGCTTCGCAATCAGTAACCTATCTTATCAATGGACTTGCGTTTTGGTATGGCTCCACCTTGATTTCGAGTGGGCAGCTCTCGATTTACGACTTCTTTGTCTGCTTCATCTCCATTACCTTTGGGGCACAGTCTGCTGGACAGTAAGACCATGAGCTGTAACGCGCATCGCATGACTGACAAGTAACAGATTCTTCTCCTTCGCTCCAGATATCACTAAAGCAAGATCTTCTGCGCGTAGTGTCATCGCTCTTTATGAGCGCAAACCGAAGATTGATGTCTGGTCAAAGGAAGGTACACCGTCCGGTGTGACAGAAGGATTCGTTGAATTCAAAGACGTCCACTTCAGATACCCTTCGCGGCCGGATGTCCCTGTCTTACGTGGATTGAATCTCACCGTACAGCCTGGCCAGTATGTGGCACTCGTTGGAGCCTCGGGTTGTGGCAAATCTACCACTGTCGGTCTGATCGAACGATTCTACAACCCATTGTCTGGGCAAGTCCTCGTGGACCACAACGACTTGAGCACCTACAATCTGGAAGACTATAGAAAATCCATGTCGTTGGTGTCCCAGGAGCCAACTTTGTACCAAGGCACCATCAAATTCAACATCCTCCTGGGTGCTAGTCGAGAGAACGTGACACAAGAAGAACTCGAAGCTGTTTGTCGCGATGCGAACATTCTTGACTTTATTGAATCTCTACCGGCAGGTTTCGAGACGATGTATGTCGAATTTGTACCTTTTGTTCATATCAAGACTAACGTCGATAGGTGTGGTAGCAGGGGTACTGCCCTCAGTGGAGGCCAAAAGCAGCGTATCGCAATCGCTCGAGCACTTATCCGAAATCCCAAGGTTCTACTTCTTGATGAAGCGACCTCGGCACTCGACTCGGAATCTGAGAAGGTTGTGCAGGCAGCCCTTGACAAGGCGTCCAAGGGGCGTACTACCATTGCTATTGCCCATCGCTTATCCACAATCCAGAAGGCCGACGTCATCTATGTCTTTGATCAGGGTCGCATCGTCGAGGCTGGTACGCACCACGAATTGGTCAATGCCGGTGGTATCTATGCCGAGCTGGTCTTGCAGCAGTCGTTGGAAAAGGCTCTATAGACTAGCTGAAGCCCTTCATCTACGTCTGGCACCTCTTACAATCTTCCTTAATGTACGTAGAAGCACTTCTAGATTCAGTTCCGGCAAATTAGGCATTCGACGAGCGATAGTTTATTCGCGATCATTGTAGTATTAGTGACCAACTCTTCTATTGAACATCAAATATCTGCTTGTCATTTCATCTTCGATAGAGATTGGAGTTCGGGACAGGTTCTCGAGCGAAGGACATTTGCGTGTGGTTTGCAGACCACACATAAGGGGTTGTGGCTTCGCTCAGCCATTCTAGCCGAGTCCGCAATAAAGTCGAGACAAAGTACGTCAATCTGCCAATACCAGACAGACGACAAATAGCTCAACTGCCCGCACCGACTGATCGATCGTCTGCACTCAAATCCTTGCTATCCCAACGATAAAGATTGCTTCGCTGCCCCAAGAACAATGTTGAAATCGATTCTCAAGTCTTCAACGATGGCTCGACAGGTCTCAACCATGATTCGCGAGAAACATACCCTGCCGACCCTGCCATACGCATACGACGCCCTGGAACCCAGCATCTCGAAGGAAATCATGCAACTCCACCACCAGAAACATCACCAGACCTATGTCACGAATCTCAACGCTGCAGAGGAGAAGCTGTCGAGTGCAGTACAGGCCGGCGACGTCAAGGCGTCAATCGCACTCCAAGCAGCCATCCGATTCAACGGTGGTGGGCACTTGAACCGTAAGTTCCAGAGAGATCTCGACCCTTCCCCTCTTTTCTGATGCGGGAGGGAGGGGGGGGCTAGATGGAAATAATCTCTTGTTGAATGGGATGACTGACGGGTGGGAATAGATTCTCTGTTTTGGGAGAATCTGGCACCGACAGCAGAAAAAGGTGGGAAGCTGCCCTCCGGTGCTTTATCGGACGCCATCACCTCGGAATTTGGAGGTCTCGATGGACTCAAGAAACAATTCAATGCCGCGTTGGCTGGAATTCAAGGATCCGGGTGGGGCTGGCTCGTCAAGGACGCTACGACTGGTCGCCTCAAAATTACTACAACTCCCAATCAAGATCCAATCACTGCGGATAAAGTCATCATTGGGGTCGATGCCTGGGAACACGCTTACTATCTACAGTATGAGAATGCCAAGGTGAAGTATTTCGAAGCCATATGGGATGTAATAAATTGGGAAGTGGCCGCCAGTCGATTTGCTTGAGTCTAGCTAGATTCAAACTTCACGAATACGGAATTGATCATACTCATTTATTAATTTATGCGATGGCTCATGCTCCATTCCTGCTATTATAAAGCCATGGTTTCGTTTTGCACACTCCCATCATATCAACTACGAAATCCCGCCATCGCTGCGATATACGCTCACCAGTACAGAATCCATGATATGTACATGTTCTTAAAATTTTTTACTTCACCTGCTTGGCACATACGCATTTCGCATATTTCCGTAATCAGCACTTTTCCTTACAGAACCAAGCGAATTGAGCTTCTGTATGGTATTGGATCGCGAGATCTTGTTCAACTCCTCACGATTCCTATACCGCTCCAATTCTTTTTCTGCACGTAGCGCTCGTTCGCGCTGATCACTGAGCTCTCGTTCTACTTTCCTAGCCCTTAGTGAGCTTGCTGCGTCAGAGTCTCGCAGCTTGTTCAGAGCTTGCTGTAATGATTGGTTTTGGGCGTTTGTTTTGGCAAGGGTCTCTTCTAGTCGCTTGTTTCCAGACTCTCGCTGACTGATCGTCATTTCCAACTCTTTGATGGTCCTCTCCGTCTGTCGACTTGATTTGGATTCATTCAATTGGGCCTGATCCCGATCCCACAATTCCTTCTCAAGCTCAGTAATACGATTCGAGAAGAACGACAGATCTGTGGTCGAATTCGTGGCAGACTTTGTTTCCAAGTCCACGACCCTCAGCTGTAGATCCTTTTTCTCGTTCTCAAGAATGGCTCTCTGCTTATACAACTTTACATTCGCTTCACGCTCGCGTTCGACTTCTTTCTGTGTCTCACTAGCCACGATTGCGGAGCGTTTGGCTTTCTCTGCCATGGTTTCTAGCAGGTCCTCTTTCTCTGCTAGCCATATTGGGGTCTCTCCTACTGGTGATGAGGGCATCGTAGTATGGCTCGCCCTTTGCGTGTCGGAGAGAGCTCGACTGAGTGCTCGATAATTCGCCTCAAGAGAACTCTTTTCCAGTGCAAGCTCTTGGATCCGAGCCTCCATAGTGTCCTTGGAATTCCGCAGATCACGTATCTCGGACAACATCGTCACAATGCGACTCTGCGATTCACGCTGAGCTGATTCGCTTTCTTGTAACTCCTTAACTAAATCTTGGATTTTATTGTCCTTGCGCAAAGTTTCTCTTTCCCACTGTGCTATTCTCATTTGCTCTTCCGTAGACCTGGTTTGCAGATCCTCACACCGAGTACGAATCAATCTATTCTCCTCACGCAATTTAATCGCATTTGCACGCTCAAGTTCCAAATCCGAAGAAATTGAAGACAGCTCCCGCTGATAGGCTTTTCGAGTTTGCTCAGCATTGTGTTCGTGCTCTGCAAGCTCATTTGCCTTGCTATTGCGATACAAGTCCAATTCTTGTTGCAATCTGTTTCGTGTCATCGCCTGTTGCGACACTTCCATCTGGCTGTCTTCGAGCGCAACTTCGAGGGACTGTAGCCTTCTCTGATTCTCCGCAATGAATGCATCTTGAGTCTGCCGATCAGCGATTGCAGCACTCAAAGCCTCTTGTGTGTCCTCGAATTGTTTCCTGATCCAATTCTCAGCGTGCGCAGCCCTAAGTACGGTAGTCTCCGCGGTTTCCAGTTTATCGAAATATTCCTCTGCCCGCCTTCGATACATTTCCACAGACTCCGAAAGCTCCAAGACTTTCAGTGCTTCAGAGTCTGCCTTTAGCTGTGCGTCATCAAGGTCATTCTCGAGTTGAGCAATCACTTGTACTTCAGCACTTCTGGACTGCAAATGCTCCGAGAGTTCAGCTTGTAGCTGTTCCACGTTTTTCTGTAATTTGCTGCGTGTATCCTGCAACTTCGCCGCCTCTTTCCTAGTCGATTGCAATTCAGCTAAATTCAACTGTTGAGTTTGGAGAAGAGCCGATTTCTCTTTTGCAAGGGTCTCAAATGTACTTTCAATTTCCGCTATCGACTTGTTTTGTAACACCTGCAAAGTTTTCCGATCACTTCGTCGAGCAATCTCTAAAGCATCAACTTGATCTGCGTTGTCATCTAATAGATCGTGAAGCCTGGAATTCTCCCGCTCAAGTCGTTGAACAGTATGTCTGACATCGTCGAAGTTGTGGCTCTCCACACGCAGTGCAGAGTTTTCAGAACTGTTCGTGCTTTTCGTATCCAGCTGAGCATTGAGTTCAGCTATTTCATGCTGGAGCTTCTTAATCAAATTGCTCGAATGAGACTTGGCATCATTCTCTGGAGGTTTCGCGATTGCCAGGTTTTCAAACCCTTGTGCTAACTTGTTGATACGATTTCTGCCTGGCTCGAGAGCAGGACTGCGCAGCAAAGTCGGCGGAGTCCACGGCTCCGTTTCAAGTCTTGTAGGGCTCGTATCCCTGAAATTGAATGTGGCAATACTTTTTGGATGGCTCTTCGGATCTGCTGCTCGTGACTCACGTCTTCGAGTTTCGGATTGCTGCTGTCTCAAGCTGTGCATCTCCTGTTGTAGCAAGGCCTTTGCATTTTCGACTCGCTTAACTTCCTGGCGAGCTGATAGCAGGTCCTTGGCAAGGTTGACAGACTTCATGATACTTGCTTTCTTGTCCTGCGAATCTGATTTGAGCTCAGCAGGTGAGTCTGCATTCACTGCGTTGTGTAGCATTGTTAATTGATCAGTACGATCTGAGAGATTTGAGGTTGCTTGGTCCAATGCCAATTGGAGATTACGTAGTAATAGCTGAGCAGATGTCCTTTGTTCTCGCTCTGATTCTAGCTGATCTCTGCATTCATTGAGTTGTCTCTGCAATTGAGCAGACACTCTTTCAGCCGATGTAGAGATCTGATGCTCTTTATCTAATTCATGATTGAGATCTGCTAGTTCCTTAGCGAATCGTAATTTGGCAGCTTTCAAGTCAATCATCTCTTGCTCAAATTTCAGCTTCTCATCTCGTACAACCACCAATTGGTCCTCTACTGCTGATTTTTGAGCTAGGACATCACGCACTTGGGTTGCGACAAGATCTTCGTCCAGTTGATGAATTTGTTCTAGCTTCGAGCGACTCTTCGTCAGCTGTGTGACTAGTTCTTGATGGTCATTCTCCAGAGTGAGATGCCTCTGCTTTAGACTAGCCAGTTGATTCTCGAGCTGTCTTGTGGACCCGTCACCTGAATTGATTTTAAGGCACAACTCATCGAACTTTGCCTTCATGTCGATGGCCTCCCGGCGAAAACGTTCCTTTTCTACATCGACTTGTGATGCCTTGCTTATTGCAATTTTAGCGCGGTCGTGAGCTTCTGACAATTGCTTTTGCAGTTCTGCGCGCACTTCATTTATGGCATCCACGCCAGATTCAGCTTGTGCTAGCCTCTTCTTCAGATCTTCACGCTCCTGAGAGATTTCTTCTTTCTTCTCAGCTATGTCAATCAGCTGTTGCTTGAGCTCAGTGACTTCTTGAGTCGCCCTTGCTGTCTGTTTCACCAAATCCCCGTTGATGACTTCGAGTCTTTTTGCGGCTAATCTGTGCGCCTCGGACTCATGGCTCTTGGCATCCATCTCCCCACGGTGATTGGCCAGGTCTTCCAGCCGTGCATCCTGCATCTCCGAAAGCTGACTCTGAAGTTGAGAGATTTTGGTCTCGAGATCTGGCCTCTGGTGAATTTTGTCGCTTGCCTCACGGGCAGCGCTCAAGTCTTGTTCCAACGATGATTTCTGTTTACCAAGAAGGCTCAGATGAACCTCCATCTCTGCAATCTTTGTCTGAAGAGCCTCAATCTTCAAATACTGTGCACTATTGGTAGAGTTAGATAGCACAGCTGCTTCCTTGGCTTGAGTCAGCTCCATGCGAACGACCTCTAGCTCTGCATTCCGGTTTCGTATCTCGGATTCTGCCGATGACATGGAAGCGATCAGCTCACTCACTTGAAGCTGAGCAATCGTGCCCTCTCTTGTAGCAATCTCGATGTCTTTCTGAAGTCTTGATATCTGTTCGTCCTTGCTCAAAGTGCATTTGGCCAGTTGTTCTTGCAATGAAGCATAACTCTTGTCCAAAGCCTGTAGCGATTTCTCTGACTTTGTCAGTTCCGTTCTCAGGACTTGAAGTTTCGCTTCAGCCGTAGATTCCTTGAGCTCTACTTGATTACGGACATCAGACGCCTCCTGCAGCATTACTTCTGTCTCACGCAAGCGAAAATTAAGATCAGATTTCTCCTGCTGAAGTTGTGCTGTTAGTTGTGAACCTTGATCGATAGTACGTTGAAGAACTTCTATTTGAGACTCATATTCACTTTTCAGGCTCAATAGCTCATCACATCGTCCCTCTAGTGTGTCCACATCAGCCAAGGCTAAGTCGAGGTCCTCACGAAGAAGCAGCTCACGATCACGACTGCGCTCGTACAACTGCTCTTTATCAAGAGCTGTCGTCCGTTCGGTCTCAATAAGAGATTGTAGCTCTCGTGCTGTAGCTTCACTGCGGCTCACGCGATCAAGAGCCTGCTGGACAGCCTCTTCTTGGGCTCGAGCCACTGATTCGAGTCTTGTTACCTCAGCACTTCTCAGTTTTGTTTCTCGATCTGATTTGGTAGCACTAAGGACAGGTTTCATTTTCATGAACAACTGCCACCACGGGTTCTTGGATAATTCTAGTAGAGTTTGGAAATCTTCTTTCAGAGTGTGTGTTGCGTCTTTCCGCTTCAATCTCTTTTTGTTCAATCGCCGACACATATATCCTCTCGCGTGAGACTGAATTTTGAGAATCGTAGCTTTCATTTCCATTTCTCGTTGTTCCTCGAGTTCAGCAAGCACTCCAGAACGGAAGAAGACCTTACTAAGACCGATCCTGTAATAGGTCTGATCCATTCCAACATCTTCCAGGATGTGGATTACTGCCTTTTTACCATCCAAGTATCCAGTAGGCAGTGCTTTGCTCAAAATATTATAGCGTTGCTTGAATTCAACAAATGACAATCTGTTCGGAAATCCAGTACGAGCAATTCGAATTCCTTCAAGGACTCCGTTGCACCTCAATTGATCCAGGACCAATGCAAAATCAAACTTATCGGCAAGTTTGCCATGATTCGGTAAAATGCAACGAATGAAGTGCGGTTGAGTCGAGTGTAATTGATACATCAAAGCCGACAATTGCTCCTTATGTCTCTGAGCCACAGTCCGAAACAAGCCCTGCTTTGGTCTTCTAGCTTGATCGGCGCCTTCATCTACGAACAGAGTCGAAATGTACTTATTCGAGGACTGAGCTAAGAGACGTGTTATATTGTCGTTCAAGGGATCCTTGTTCTTCTCGAGCCATCCCTCGGTGGAGTATTCAACATCAGCAGCATAATGAGTAAGAATGAATCCATCCTTCGGAAAGCGAGCCGCTCGATATTTTGGTGATTTAGCATTCCATAGATGATGCAACTTCTCTGTAAATGTGACATCTGTTGCACCGGGCATGACGCATTCTTCGTCGAGACAACTCAAGATTCCAATGGGCTGTTCAGCATGAGTCAGTAGATGAAGTCTCGCAAAGATGAATTCTTACGTTCGATTTCTCAATAAGCTCTATCGTGGGAAGTAGATCCAGCCCGAAGTCAATGAATTTCCATTCGATCTGTTCTCTTGCGTATTCTTCTTGTTCTAGAACGAACATGTGATGATTAAAGAACTGCTGCAATTTCTCATTCGTATAATTGATGCACAATTGCTCGAAGGAGTTTCGCTCAAATATCTCAAATCCAGCCATATCGAGCACGCCTATGAAGGAGATTGTCTCAGCAATAGGTCCTTCAATCGTTGTATTGATCGACTTGACTAGGATCCCAAAGTTCCGCTCATACAGCGTTTTGGCCAATGCCGCCAGCGCTACCTTCACCTGCCCTTCTGTGCGGGCACTCTCGACCCATTCCCGGCCTGCTTTGACGCGCGGAGTCAGCAGAGCTTTGCAGAAGTCCTTTGGATTTACACCAAGAAGGTAACAAATTTTCTCCACTTGCAGTTGCTGTGGCAGACGAGCCTGGCCACTTCTATCTGCAGTGATCATAAGATTACCAATGTGCAAGATGATAGCAACTGTTCTCAGGAGATCCATCTGCTGTTCGCTGCTGAAGTGCATCGTTCGAAAGCTTTCCATTAGTTCCTCAAACATCTTTTTGTCGCTTACTTTGGGAATCTGGCGTATCGTGCCATTGAGGTATCTGAATGTTTCTGAGCTATCATCGAGGAATAGATCTGCCCGAACGCTGTGCTCGGCGCCCGCGAGCAGCTGATAGAAAATGTGATAATTTCTCTCTTTCTCAGTCTGTTGCACAACGCGAGACTTTTCTAGGAGGAACCAATTTATATTTGCACCTGCTACATGGCCTTGATCATCGAATTGGATTCTTATGAACTTTCCAAATCGAGACGAGTTGTCATTACGGACTGTTTGCGCGTTACCGAATGCTTCCAGTATCGGATTGGCTTGAAGGATCTGCTGCTCGATCGGAAACTCTTCTCTTTGCCTCTTGCCGGCTGTATCTCGTCCAGCAACGGCAGTCAGGTACTGTATTACCTTTTTCGTTGTTTCCGTCTTCCCTGCGCCAGATTCCCCAGTGACGAGGATCGACTGATTCTCTCGATTCTCTATCATATTTCGAAAGGCCAGATCACTGGTAGCAAAGACATGAGGCTTTGCTACGTCATCCCTCGCGCGAGACTTGTAGTACTGTACAGTATCTGTACCATATAATGGTAAAGGTCTATACGGATTGACCGCGACCAAGAACAGGCCTGAGTATGTGTAAATAGACCCACTTTCAAATCGCTTTCGTAAGTTGTGCGCGACTGAAGGCTCATTCAGATATGTCAGGGCAGCCATGTCGTGCGCCCCGTCAAATTTGGGTGGATTAACTTTATCAACTTCATTACGGTGGACCACTTGATTCTACATAATCAGCTTTTTTTTCAAACCTTGAAACCGTGATAACGTACCGAATCATTAGTGCATTGAACGTGTAGCAAGTCACCATCTTCTTTGATTACCCAGGCCTTTAGAAACCCTGCTTCATCGTCTTTGACCCAGACCCACTTCTTCTCGCCAAATTCGACCTCTGCAATTGTGTTTCGCAATGGTTCATCCTCGAATTTGAGATATGCAGGTGAGAATGTACCAGTACCTTTCTGTTGGGAGGTCCCGATTCTTCTTGGCACGGACTGAGTAGATTTGCGATGTGACATCAGGTCCACCACGCGTTACACAACGTCTTTCGTTCAGGGTGTTGCCACAGACTGGGCCAGTAGCAAGCAAAGAACATCAACACGAAGGGGAGAGTCGTTCATTCGCCATATATCGTGCTCTTTGAAGACCTACTTCGGAGATCAGTCATACGCTATCAGCTCTGTGAAGAGCTTCGCTTGCGAATACTGATCAGATCCCTTTGTGTGAGCCGATCTGGACACAAGCATCACGAATGGGGAAAAACAAAGGGCAACCAACCAATACTCGAGTGGAGCATGACCACACGTGCTTGATCAAGATCCATTTTCACTATACACGTGCTCGGCCATCACTCTGCACGAACTGGGCTGATTCGGAAGAAATGTGTCCCCGAAGGGAAAGCACGGAACAACTCTCTCAGCATATTTCATCCGTAGCCGGAAGCCTTGTAACACCACATGTGCTAAATTGGAGCAATCAATATTCACCTAGGTCCAGCGGTCCCGATCCCCACTTTCCCCAAGTCTGCTACTTCTGTTCCAAACCATACTTGTGACCCGGCCACTTGATCGTCGTCTCCTTATCATATATCTACTATGGCAAATCAGTCGGCGCAGTACAATATCACGACAGATTATGCCACTTTGTCAAAATTCTTCTTGCAAGAACAGCAACAGCTTGGCTCGAAAGCTACCGGAGACTTCACAATCCTGTTGAATGCTATTCAATTTACATGCAAGGTCATCGCCCACAATATTCGACGTGCAAATCTCCTAAGTCTAGGAGGTCTTGCTGGTGGAAGCAATTCGACTGGTGACGAGCAGAAGAAGCTGGATATCATCTCCAACGACATTTTCTTGGATGCTATGAAAGCGTGTGGTCGTGTATCAGTGATCATCTCGGAAGAAGAGGAGGAAGCAATCATTGTCGAAGGGGTGAACGGTAAATATTGCGTTGCCTGTGATCCAATTGACGGATCATCAAATTTGGACGCTGGTGTGTCTGTAGGTACAATCTTTGGCATTTACCGTGTCAAGGAAGGCTCTACTGGTAGCTTGAGCGACGTCCTCCGCAGCGGAACGGAGATGATTGTGGCTGGATACTGTATGTATGCTGCATCAGCCAATCTCATCCTCACGACCGGCAGAGAATTGAATGGATTCACCCTTGACAACGCTCTAGGTGAATTTATTCTAACTCATCCGAACATGAAGATACCCAAGTCTCGAAGTATTTACTCTGTAAATGAAGGTAACAGTATGTATTGGGATGAGCCATGCAAGAAGTACTTCGAGTCCTTGAAATATCCGGAGAATGGCAAGCCTTATAGTGCCCGATACATCGGGTCCATGGTAGCTGATGTTCACCGAACCTTGCTGTACGGTGGAATTTTCGCCTATCCGGCAGACAAAAAGTCAAGCAAAGGAAAGCTAAGAGTGCTCTATGAGTGTTTTCCCATGGCCATGATCGTTGAGGCTGCAGGTGGTATCGCAACAGACGGAAAGAATCGAATTCTCGATCTGGTACCAAAGGACATCCATGAGCGTTCCGGAATCTTCCTCGGGAGTGAGCAGGAGGTAAAGAAACTGCAGGAATTCTATGCCAAGTATTCTTAAATTAGCTTCTATATAGCATCATTCAAGGCTAATTATATGATCGATCGTGTGCGAACAATGTCTGAAGTCTGGCTAAGGCTCGGCTCCTGAATGGCTGTCAAAAGCACAGGCAACGAGAGAAGGACTGAAAGGCAAAGAATGCTCCAATTCGCGGAATGGCCATGTTCACCATAATACGGAAAAGCGGCACGCCAAATGATGCATTTATTTATCATTAAGTTGCTATGATAGCGGTTTTGTAATGTCTAGAGAACGTGACGGATCTGAGTGTCCAAAGCGGTGATACAAGATGCGCCAAAGGACGACCATGAAGTAATTAGGTGAGGATATTCGAGCGTGTCGAAGATGAAGTAGTTAGGTGAGAACAGTCGATCGAAGCGACTTGGGGGAAGTATGTAGGTGAGGAGAGAAAAATGGTCAGAACGAAATGCGTCATATGCCAACTCAGTCTGCCGAGCTTAGTGCTCTTTCTCGTGTCGAGTACTTGTACGTTGCAATGCCACAACAAAGTCTTCGAGACTGCGAGAATTCTTTCCAGAAGAGGTCTCCTTTCGGTTCATGGCATTGTCGAAGGCGGTCGATTCAGCCAGTAAGTAGTAGAGACCTGCCATGACGCAGAAAATTCCGAACGAAAAGAGCCAGACACGAATGACAGCTACAATACTGGTTTGACCTCCAACGAACCAGCCGAAGAGAGTGAAGAATGTGGCAATGACATCAACGGCGAAGACAGCTCCAGCCAGCTGCCAAGAAGGAATCGAGGACCAGAAAGGACCATTGGCACGAGTGACAAAGATGAGCCAATTTTCAGTAAGAGAAATTTCGAGGAAGAGAACTTCATCGACGGTTCCGAAATTCTGGACAATACCGAAGGAGCCGTTACCGGAACCAACAGAGTGCTTGCCGATACCACCAGCATACATGGTTGTGAGACAGATCCAAGTTCCGATAGCAAGAGCGAATCCGAGAACTGTAGACAATCCCCAGAGCTTAGGCAAGTTCCACTTCACTGGTGTCATCGAGTATGGAGCGTTGTCATATGCAATGGCCAAGGTTGCGACGTCAGCAAAGATAGCGATGAAGACAACCAAGTTCAGCTGCAGAGATCGGTTCAGAATAATGATCCAGAGACCAAGGAAAAGCTCCAGGTGTAGAGACAAGGCGATACGATACACGACGTAAGCGTACATTCGATGGAAAATCTGTCGAGAAGTCTTAAGAGCATCAATGATAGCACCAAGACCAGGAGCCAAGAAAACGATATCTGCTGCGGACCGTGCTGCATCAGAAGCGCCTTCGACGGCGATACCTGTGTCTGCACGCTTGAGGGATGGAGCATCATTGACACCGTCTCCCGTCATGGCTACAAGATAACCACGTTGTTGCAAGATCTCGACGACATTGTACTTGTGTTGAGGGAAGACTTCGGCGAATCCATCAGCAGCTTCAACAAAGTCATAAACTTCGGAACCAGGCATATCACCACCGCCTCCTAGTCCGAGTCGTTCAGCATTGTAAACATTGGTTCCCATGCCTAGTTGTCTCATGGTTTCCTTAGCAATTCCAACAGCATCACCAGTAAGCATCTTGATACGAAGTCCCAGGCGAACAGCTTCATTACAGGTTTTCGCAGTGTCGTGACGAGGAGGGTCGGAACATGGCATGATTCCAAGAATCTCCCAGTTCTCATTACCAACTTTGCGAGCAACTCCAAGAGATCGGAAACCACGGGAAGCAAATTCGGCAACCTTGTCTTTGTAGGCGTTAGCGATGTCTTCCGGTACAGGATGGTCCTCTTCGACTGTTCTGAGAACGAACAGCGGGGCACCCTTGACACAGGTCATTCGGACACCTTCGGGTGACTCAACAATAGCAGTAACTTTCTTGGAGACAGGATCGAACGGGAAGAACTCCAGCAACTTGTACTTTGCCAAGATAGCCTTTGGACCAGGATAAAACTTGAGCGACTTCAAGAAAGCTTTGTCAATTGCGTCAATACCCTTCTTCTTTCGAGAGGCAGCAAGACAACCAGCCAACATGAGGTCATCGCCTGAGACACCCTCGACCGTGAACGGTTCAGCAAGAGACAACTTGTTTTTAGTCAAAGTACCAGTCTTGTCTGAACAAAGAATTTCCACTCCGGCAAGCGACTCAATAGCAGAAAGCTTTTGAACAATCGCCCGCTTCTTGGCTAGATACGCAGCACCGACAGCCATGGTAGTTGTAACGACAGCTGGCAGACCAACGGGTACACCAATGATGGTAATGGCCAAAGTGTATTCCAAGATAGTCGAAATTCTGGTCGACCTGTAGAAGGCAGAGACATAGACAGCGAGAAGAGTCACAATGACCAAAACGAGCAGGATGGTACCGATACCGTTAAGAACTTCGGTGAAGTGACCTTGACCACCGGAAGCCTTGTTGACCAGAGCTGCAGCTTTTCCGACGAAAGTAGAATCACCGGTGGCTGTAACAACCATGAAAGCCTCACCACGCTTGACTGCTGATGAACCGTACATGTTGTCTCCATGACGTTTGTCCACCGCAAGAGACTCTCCTGTCATTGCAGATTGATCAACTTGAAGGAAACAATCCTCAGTGACCAGACGACCATCTGCAGGACAAATCGTACCTTCTTCCAGCTGCAAGATATCACCAGGAACAACCTCTGGAGCTTCGATGTCTACCAGATTTCCATTTCGAAGCACAGTGGCTTTGAGGGCAAGGGTTTTCTTCAGCTCATCGACGATCGAACCTGCCTGGTATTCCTGAATGAAACCGACGAAAGCGTTAAGGAGTAGTAGAGCGCAAATGACACCGAAGTCGACCCAATCACGAAGACCAGCGGCGAGAACCGCAGCAGCCTCCATGACGAATTGAATAGGACCGATGAAGAAGTGCAAGAACTTGAGCAGCATATTCTCTTTCTCCTCAGACATCTGATTCATTCCATATTTCTTCCTTCCTGATGATATTAGTCAGAGTCGATCTAACACTGAAATCAACATACGATTAACAACTTCGGAATCTGAAAGTCCAGTACGAGTGTCTGTCTGTAGAAGTTCTTCCGGAACAGGCTTTGCGGAGACATCGGCATTCGAGCCCTCCTCTTCCTCTTCAACGGCACCGTCTGCGGACTCGAGTTCGGCGATGAGTTGGTCCATATCCTCGTCTTCCTCCTCATCATCTGCAGCAGCAGCTGGAGGTGGTCGGACGGGTGAAGGCTCACGCTTCTCGTGCTCCTGCTCGGCGAGATAGTCTCGCTGAGCAGTAGGAGTGTACTCCTGCTGACCATGATGTTGATCGTAGGTGATAGTCTCCCCTACGATAGGGGGTGCAACTGTCGACATTTCGAAAGATTCACAACCGGATACACAAGGTTCTCCGGATGAGCTTTTCGAGAAAGAGAGTGGGTTGAAAGGTCGAGCAATAGATCCAATGCTCGTCTCCCAGGAGGGATGGCAGACTGATTATAAGGGTCTAGCTTTCAAACGCTGATCGTTTGCACGATAAGAATTCAAACATGTTTTGCAAACAGCCCCATTCTGAAGCCACACCCGCACATCTCGTCCAACAGGATTTCGTTGGGAGATAGAGAGGCTAGGAACCGGCGCCAATTCGGTCGAACCGACCGTTAACTGCCTGGCATTCTCCCTCGAATACCCGATTCATGGCTGCAAAACACGGCAGGAATGGCTGTAAGAGGACGAAATTTGTAGGCTTTCCATTCGCTGAATGTTGCACTCAAAAGAGCAGTTGCCCATTTACGTCGCGCAGATCCCGTTACACACCGCGTGTATTAAGAGCCCAGTCTTTTTCAAAAAGCATCTTTTGGAATGACTCTCTAGATTTGCGCCATACAGACCGAGATAAACAAACCTGATTTGCCTCCTACACAATCTGCATATCACTGGGAGCATGCTCTCACAGGATATAGCAGATGGAGTCAAAGCTCTTTTCTTAAAGTGCTGTCGATGCTCATGTGATTAAGGCTCTTTGACATGTATCTTGAATTAACCCTATATAGTGTTTTATGAAAATGGTAAATGCCGAACTGTCTTGTCCACGAATTCCTGTCACAATTATGTCAAGCCTCCCACCAAGAATGTGTGGATTCAAAACAAAACAATTCATTCCCTGGTCAATCGTCGGCTTCCGAAAGATTGATGCTGAATGACAGCAGAAAGTCCTATTCCATGAGGCGGCCCATGGTCGCTTACCGTTTAGACTTTGGCCGGTCTTCATCGTCTCGTCCAACGTCTTTCGGTCGCTCAAAAAGGCTTGCCCGATAGAGGCCTTTCAGAAACACTATCCGTGAGCGCTTTGCGAGTTGCAGAATCTTGAATTTGCAGCCTGTACACATGCTTGTACTCTTTGCCGCAGATATGGTTCGCTGTAGATCAAAGCCTTGGTGACCTTCTGATTCACTGCGAGTTCTTGATATGTCACAACTGATCCGTATCGGCTAGCCACATAGATGCCCACCTCATCATAGGCTCCTGCACGACCTCAGAGCTGTTCCCTTGAGAGTTCTTTTGTTGGGCCACCATTACCCTCGACAACACAAGTATAGAATGCTCCACAAATCACGGGAAAAATTACTGGCAATCATTCTATATCTATTCATTTATTCCGACTTCTTAAGTAGACAATAATGTCTCGATCGCCCTCTCAAGAGATCCTCTCGTGGCTACTAAGGTATGCTGTGCAAGTTCTCGATCAACGCTCATGATGCCCATTAAATTTATGATGTCAGCTTCAGACACATTAATCTGTTCCGTGCTGCCATTGCTCAACGTTCCTGGTGAATTGTTCTCCTGGGTCAAGGACGAATCCACTCTAGCTAGGCTAGAAGACCTTGGTAACGTACTGCCAGCTCCAGCCATCCAATGAACAGGAGAGCCGTCAAGTCCCCTAGTTAACCAAGTGGGTAGGCGCCATCGTTGCAGAAGCTCCATTTGAGCGTATGTAGCACCGACCAAGTAACCTATCGTGGCACAAATCAGGGATCCAGGATATTGGAAAATCGCGGCCTGAGTCATGAGAGCATAGAAAAACAGATTGTCCAATGTCATATAACCTGACTCATGCTCAAGCTGCCTGACATTGAGATCAGGTTCAAGGAACTTGTTCTTCGAAGGCACTCTCATTCGATACTGATAAAACAAGGCAAAAAGTGTTGGGGTAAATCCAGACGGTATCAGGGCGGAATTTTGACCAAAGATTGGAACTACGACCAACTTTGTGAGTAGCGGAACCACAATGTTGGTGGTCGCAAGAGAGAGCGTAACGAAAGCTGCAAATCTCTTGGAGCCCATGATCCGCTCCAGGACTCTTGAACGGTAAAGGGCAAGACTCCCTACAGCCAGCTCCCCCATATTTGTATAGACCATCTGCCAGAGTCCGTATCGCCACAGTTCTGTATACTTGGTCACTGCAAGACAATCAAACAGATCCTGGACCTCTAGCAAGGATGCAGCAGCAGAATTAAGGAGAATTCCCCCCAAGATCAACTTCGTCACGGCAGCATTACCGAAAATGCCTGTCGATCTGTGAGGCATTCAGTTGCAATGCTAATTGCGACAGGCAGGTACGACTGGGTTTATTTCCTTGTCTTGTTAGGAGACATGGCCATGTTTCATTAGTTTCCTCTTAAGCTGTCGGATCAGAGAACACTCGCAGCATTGACGGAAATCGAATGTGGGGTTGCTCCGATCTGCTGCAGTGCTCAATTTTGTGTACGCAGACAATTGACGTGCTGTAAATAGCCTACGTCGAAATTGTGTTATCTTGGCTCACAAGTAGCGGGAACCTCAAACACTTAAATTCAAGGTGATAGCTAGAGACTTGTTGTAATCGCAAGACAATCACACAAAGGGCAAGATAATCATGACTGACATAAATCAGCCACAAGCAAGAAACAGTTGGCAAATTTGGTTTGCAATCTTCCATCTTGGGTGGTAGACATTGTGGGAAAAAGTTCTGATGAGGGCTAGGATAGTGACTCACGATATGATGGCATTCGGATACATCGCCACAAGTAAAAGATAGATTGCACACACTGAATTTGGTAGTGCTGTACAGCGAAATAGTGACAATACAAATAAGCTTGAATTTCCGCACGAAGGCAAAGAAGCATAGAAAGATTGTTGAGCACGGACAGAGCATCGTCTTTTGCAATGCTACCTTTCTTTGTACATACTTTATCACGTTACCGCAAATGGATGGCATTAGTGGTTCGTTATGCTTGAAAGTCCAAGTCTCTCATTCTTGCTTTTCCCTCTGTTGTCGTCTCTTACAGGATTCTCCGGCTTCCCAGAGCTTTGCTCGAAATTTTGTGTACTCAGGGCAGCAGCTCGTTGTTGCTCCCTTAGGTCTTCATACTCATGTAGATCTTCTGGAGTGAGAATTATCTGTGTCGGTGGTCGACGGAGCATAGGGCGAATTCAGCTCGATGCACAAGATGGTTGAGCCAGATTCTTCAGCTCTAGCACGACGATCGTGACTTTTGTGTGAACCAGGTATTGCCAGAGTACTGTTGCACCGATTGGTAGCTTAGCTAGACATAGCTTACCAGATAAGGCATTCAGCAACTCTAGACAACGACAGTCGTGCTGGCTTACCTCTCGTCACAAAATTCCACCAGACTCACCACCGGCAGTTTTGCTACGAGCTGGATTTTCATTGGTGGTTGAAACGGGCTTGCGATAGCCAGATAAACTTGTTGCACCTCTTGCACTCCCGACGTCATCCTTACTACTGGTTATGCCTGTGCCCTTGCAAAAAACTGAACAGCAAAACAATCCTCTCTCCCTTCTTACAAATCTCCCAGCAGGTCTTTCACCAGATCACCATGTTCAGACGAGTGCCTCGATCATTCCTGATCACTCGTTTCTGTCTGAATCGACCTGCAAAACTCTTTGCGACGACATCAATTGCACATAATAGCTCGCCTCTCGACGGGAGTGATATCAACTTTGCACATCCAACAGGAGAATTTGCTCGTACTGATGACACAATTCATGTCAGATATCCCGGCCATGGTTTCTTGAAAGAAGATTCCCCAGAGCATGATGGTGGTCATCATTTCACTCGTACCTTGGGTTCATTTTCTCTGGAGGGCAAGGTCTGCGTGGTCACTGGTGCCGCTCGTGGGCTTGGGTATACCATGACTCAAGCATTTATTGAAAGCGGGGCTGAAGTAGCCATCATTGACTTGAATAAAGAGACTGCGGAAGAATCTGCACATGAATTAGGAGAATGGTTTAGAAAGCAGGACGATGATGCCGCATCCAGACATACCGTCACTAGTGGATGGGGTTGCGATGTTTCTAATGAAGCGCAAGTGCAACAGACTATGGCATCCATCATCGAGAAACATGGCAAGATTGACGTGCTCGTTACGTCCGCAGGTTTTACAGAGAACTTCGCTGCGCAGGATTATCCCATAGAGCGTTTTCGAAAGCTCAATTCTGTTAATATCGATGGAACATTCTTATGTGCCCAGAGTGTGGCCCGTCATCTCATCGCGACTGGTAGAAAAGGCAACATGATATTTATAGGCTCAATGAGTGGAAACATTGTTAACATTCCTCAACCGCAAGCTCCATATAATGCCAGCAAGGCTGCGGTGAAGCATCTAGGTGCTTCTCTCGCAGTTGAGTGGAGCAAGTTTGGCATTCGAGTCAACAGTATGTCCACAAGCACATGAAACGATAATTCGAACTGATGGACAATTAGCAATTAGTCCAGGTTATATGCTCACCGCGTAGCCAGTATCCATGTGCTCACGGTACACGCACTAATGTTAGTAGATTGACAAAGAAGATCCTCGACGAAAATCAAGAACTCAAGAGAACGTGGGAAGGTCTTACACCAATGGGAGGTAAGCTCGCTCTTATAACAACCATGTCGTTGAGCTAATGAGCTTCAGAGATGGGGCACCCTGTACGTGACAATGTGCACACCGCCTTGAAGTGAACTCATCCAAGTAGGACGATCTGAAAGGAGCCGTTGTATTCTTAGCGTCTGATGCGAGTCGTTATGTGACCGGTACTGAGTTGCGAGTCGATGGAGGGCAAGCCAATTGCACAAGTTTCGTGTCATGAACTGACATCTTGCAGATATTGCAGCACTTAGTATGTATAACTGGTCAGAAACAGGCTTCGAACGAGATGCTTTTTCGTTCTATCAACACCCTAGCACACTAAGATAAGGATGAAATGAATCCCCATATACAATTCGATGACATACAGATATACTTCTCAGCCCACATGTAACAATTTGAAACACCAATTGCTCGAGGATGATGCAAGACTTGTTCTGGCAAAATCTGATACATGGTTTGAGCCTATATGATCACAGTGATATGACCCAACGAAGCAATGGTATTACAACGTTCGTGACTTCAACCCTAGTATCACTTCCTGTACAAGCTGCGATTAGTGTCAATTGTAACCAAAAATGTCGTGTTCAATCTACTTTATTTATTTGCTTACACTGTCTTGCTCTTTTGCAGGTTCTGCAGTAATCGTTCGAAATAAACAACACGCTCCATATGGATTGCGAGTCACAGATAAGGCTATCCCTGTGACCGTCTTAAGCACAATACGCACTCTTCGAGGACTATATCCTCTGATCGATGAGCCATCCGCTTCGAGTCGACAAGAGCAAGGTAAGCCGATGCTGAGCACACTCGAACAAGTTGGCTCAGGTGGACAAATCGCATATACGACAAATATTGTAAGACAGGTCTCAATTGCTCAAATTTCACTTAGACTACTAGTTCATTGGGAATGAAGGACCATTCGAAGTGGTCATCGACACTGGCTCCTCTGATTCCTGGTTGATTTCTCAGAACTTCAAGTGTGTGGACAAACATCTGGAAGTGATTGCCAAGGAAACTTGTCGATTGGGCCCAGGCTATGCTCCCTCTCCAACATTCAAGCAGAACTTGGATACTCATCTTACAATTCAGTATGGCGATGGCGAGACACTGCTTGGCGCCGTCGGTACGGATAATTTACGAATAGGGAACTTGTTGGTCGAGAATCGTGAGTGAATGCAAATGATAGCACTAGATTGTCGATTTTGATGACATGCAGAGAGAATCAACATTGTTGATAATGCCAACTGGAATGGGTAAACGTTATCAGAAGCTGAAGTGCCCAATGCTCAACCTCGCAGTGATGGTCGGACAAGTGGACTACTGGGTCTCGGATATTCGACGAATACAGCCAATTTCATGTATGTTTCTCCGTCTTGAGTTCTGGTCTTGACGCGAATTGAACGTTCTAGGGGCACTCGCGAGACAGATATCAGTAAACCAGCAACCTATAACTCCTTCTTCTCCAGCGCTGTAAACAGTGGGTAATGTTCTGCTTCGATGTGTGTCTAGATGTACGCTTGTACTAATCGTTATATAGAGCTTTAAAGTCAAGCCTGTTCTCGATTGCAATGCAAAGACAAAAAGGAGAAACCCATCAAGGTTATCTAGCCTTTGGAGGGCTACCGCCGGTGAAGACATATGGACAGTTTGCGAGTGTGCCTATACTTAATCCCAAGAATATCAGCACAGAGCCAATGGAATACACCATTCCTATTGAGCAATTCAAATTTACGGGCTCCGATCTGCTGTCCAAGGATTACACCTCAGAGGGATTGGTTGACTCCGGTACAAGTATTCTTCTAGCACCCCCAGCGATTGCTAAAGCATACAATTCGTTGTGGAATCCGGAGACGGAACCAGCTCCTCCTTTCAGTGTTGTCATAGGTGGTGTCGAGTTCACTATCGACCCCGAAGATCTGAGGATGAGGACTGCAAATGGCTATGTTTCCGCAGTTGTGGCCGCTCGGAAAATTATCCTCGGCGATACCTTTATGCGCAATGTTCTTTCGGTCTTTGACATCGGCAGCGGACAGATGCATTTTGCAAGCACCAATCTAGCTGTAAAATAGTGGTATTTGAGCTCTTCTGTTGCATCCTGTAAAGTGCTGCTCACTCGTGTCAATAACGATTGACATCCTTGTCTCGCAATCTGGATCTAGCAAGGAGGACGCTTGCAATACGTCGCCTGTCATTCGCAAAACTTAGACTCTCGTGAGAGTATTGGTGTGCTCAGTCCTGGCATGTCCTACTCAATTCTGTTGGTTATAGTAATATGTACGAGTGTCCGTATACCATTTTCAAATCGGCTATTCACGGCCGTAGAACAATACAATTCTGCGAGACATTCCTATACCTCCGAGTTGCCTTATATTGTGCATTCGAGAAGCTTATCAGATCATCCACGTAAAACATTGTTCCAATGGTCGTGGCTGTGATTGGAGCTGGTATATCGGGCCTGTGCTCGGCAATTATCCTGAAGCGGCTTGGACATCGTGTCGTAATTGTAGACAAAGGTACATCTGTTGGTGGCAGACTTGCGACACGACATCACGATTATGGGGATGAACGTCGATATATAGATACGGCCTCGCGATATGTTGAGGCTACCGCAGAGAGTCCTCAATTTCGTGCCTTACTTAAGGAGGCTCTCTGTGGACAGGATCTTCACACAGAAATATGTGGTCGTACAGGAATCAACAGCATCGCGAAAGCATTTTCAAACTTAATACCACCAAGTGAACTCAATCTCGATCATCTGGCAGGTCCTATTCGCTTCGATCCGAAGACGAGTAAATTGGGATTTCTCAGCAAAAATCGCAATGGAATGCGAGAGTATCTCGTCGATGGAATTATCTTAACAGCTCCCGTGCCGCAGACAATTCAACTGACATTTGACTTCCCATCCATACAACGTGGCCTATGCGATAAAGAGTACTATAAGAGCTTGATACTGCTTTTATGGCCAAAGCAAGAATTCACCATCAAGTCTTTACAGAAGAGTTCCAGCATACACCGTATCGTTCGACAAGACCATATCGAGGCAAATCGGGATCGAGTCCCGATTGCCATTCATGCTACCTATGGTTGGTCAAGCCGTCATTACCATCTGTCAAGCTCCAAAATTCAAGATTTACTGGTAGAGGAAGCGCAAGTTCCATTGCATGAATGTCAAGACATACAAGTCAAAAGATGGGTAAGCAATGTTCAAGAAGATCAATTGCTGCTAAAATTTCAGGGTTATGCTCAACCGATTTCGAGAACTCAAGTAGGAAAGGGCTATTTCCTAGCTCACGAATGTCCATTGATTATATCTTCGGACGGTCTTAGTGGTGGCAACATTTGCCAAGCCGGGGAATCAGCAATTGTCGCTGCTGAAGAATTATCGCAACTCCTGGGTTCGAGGTCAGCGCTTTGAATGATATTTCGTCGTTGGCCTGTCAGTTGGCGTTCTCGAGAATCTTCTTCACACTGCTGACTTTGTCCTTCAAGGTTCCTTTCTTATCTGTTCGAGTCCCAATTCTTATGTCTGTCGCGCATCTTGGCACTCCGAGCTATATCAATTATGTGGAGTTCGATGCGATGATCAGGGGCTACAAACAGCATGAAGGTGAGCATGTACAGCTTCAATGGTAGCCATAACCTCAGAGAATTCGCCTTCTAAGCCAGTACTAGCTCGTCAAGACACATATTGAGGAATGCTCTAGGTCCAAGTCCACATACCCGTAGCCATGCATTTCATAATTGAGGCCTGATTTCTCCAGAACCTTCTGTGCTTCCGCAATCCATTTACTTACACCAGCGTCAACGCCCATAGGTATCACACAAAAATCGGCTACACAATGCATTTCGAATGACCTTTCTTTGCCCGCTTCAACGATGTCAAGCTGTGAATGCCTGCAACATGATGCACTTGCTGCAGCTGCAGTACCTTCACGGATTCTGATTGATTGTCATACCCCGCACCGGTTGACTTCGCGCTACAAATCGTCCACTTCCGAAGTCTCAATGTGAAGTTGACCTTGGGCATGTGTGAGTCGAGAAGGCCAAAAGTATTTGACAGCTTGAGTGCTACTTAACGACAATAGAACAACACCGCAAGACCTGCTCAATACATATCGGGAGTGTCATCGCTCACGAGAGGCTAAGCAAAGACAAAAGAGAATCGTCCAACACAAACGGCGGTATCGAAGTATTTCGCTCTGAACAGGACCACGTTCAGTAAAGTAAAGCGCCATCTACTACAAGTAGTAAATACCAATGGCAGTAGCCCTTGCAATCTGAAAAACGCTGTGGACGACCATCGAAGTTGACAAAAAGGGAACTTGGCAGCATAGTTCTATGTGCTACTTTGAGCAAGGCGCATTGGTTCTGATATTGAAAAGATATATAACAGGAATGTGGTTTATTACATTCGAGCTATTCTACCATTCATTGACCCTCGAAAGCGAAAATATTTGAAGTAGGTGCCAGCCATGAAACGTCACTGGGCCGAGCAGCAGAAACTGAAGAGACTGATCCACAATGCTAGAAAACAGCTGGCCTCGCTAGAAAGAAACCACAAAATGATATGTGCAGATGAGATATCTGTCGTTTTAGGAAAGTACAGCATTCAGTCAGTAAATCGTCCTCAGACTGAGAATTTCGACGAGTCCTGTCTCGCCTACAAGTATGATACAGCTATACACCTCATGTTCTTGGTAAAATAGGCTACAACTTCTCACTGACTGACCTGGCAGCTCACCGGATATGAATTCGTTCGAGACAATTTGGGCTCTATTGGGAGTCAGAATCCAGAAGTTTCATGGTATGACAAACGATAGTCAAAGCATGAACAAGATCTGGGTGAGTGAGCGGGAGAATGTATCACTATCAGAGATGAACGAGATGATTGACACGTTCGGGGACAAATGGAGTCGGACAACCGCCCCGAGGTGTGATAGCGAGTACAGTATTGTGGGTAGTTGCTGGGTATCTCTCTGTTCCTTCTACCTAATTGAATCAATTCGCAAAACGTAACAGCTTCCCATTGCTGTTCTATAGCACATATCGTCATCAATATACTCCATAGAGTGATGCTTTTAAACGCACTTGTGCGATCATCTTAGCTTTGGGCAGTAAACACTGACTTCTTTCGTGGATGACACATGGCCGAACGTTGATTCATGGATCAGTGATAGAGGACCAAATGCCGTGCTCTTCATGACAAGTGACCGGCGCTACTGCTTGGAAGATCATACTGCACAGTATGGATGATCGACTGCCGTGATACAGTACCTTTCGTATCTTGTGTATGATATATTGCGATATATTTCGAAGACATCGATCCTGCTGATTCAGCGTAAGCTTTGCCAAAAACGCCCTGATAACACTGTACTGTAATAACATGATACTATTACTCTCATAGTTCGATCGGTCTTGACTATTGGACGGAATTTATGCCTCTTTGCACGACGAAGCACACGCGCCCCATGAAGCTATTGAATACTTGTTAAAAATTCTCATACTGTATCTTCGACTGCTTCAGTGGTTTGGCAGAAGAATTACAACAATTGAAAAATGGTGGTTGTCAAATTTCGGCCCCGTAAAATTCGTTGGCGTGAATCAATCCTGTAACTCTCCTCAGGATCTTGTAGTACAGGTTTGAGTCCCGATTTCATGCACAGCAGCGCACAGCAGTGCCGTTTCGATAGTTACGGAAGCCAAAAAATTAAAACTTTTGAACGGTACATTCGCAAGTCCATATGACAACAGCCTCGGATTGATTGAGTTCGAGACCTGTTCAAACCATTTCTGCAAGTCTTTCGAACTCTGATCTGACCACTCTAATTGATTCATGTCTGAAGTCGACTGGGAAATTTGTGTTGCAAGTACAGTAAAGCTGAAGAAAATTGCTGTAAACAAGACGCGCTTCTATTCAGAATGTGTCGAGGCTGTACAGGGCTGATTTACAGTTTTGCATACAGTAATGAGCAAAAATGATCAGTATTTGGTGTGCCCACCTTTTGCACTTATTACTGCTTCTATTCTTTTAGGCATGCTCTCTACCAATGACTTCAAATGAGCAGGATCCACACTGACCCAAGCTTCTTTCACAAGATTTTCGAGGTCCTCACTTGGCACACTCTTGTTCACATTGCGCTTTTGTGATATCCACTTCCTCCAAACAAGTCGTTTCAGCAGATGCCACACATGTTCGATGGGGTTCAGGTCAGGCGAGTTTGCTGGCCAGGATATCGTTCAAATGCCGTTCTGCTGCATGAACCGAGTGGTCTTGCGGCTAGTGTGGATGGGTGCGTTGTCCTGCTGCAGTGTCAAGTTGCGACTTCTAAGGAGCTTTTCGATCAATCCGTCTTCTTCGTCAATGAGAGGCAACGACGTCTTTTCAAGCAGGTTCATGTAGCCGTCTGAGTTGATGGAGCCTGCAGGGAAGTATTCTAATGGTCCGAGAGTGTCGCCATAGAAGCATCCCCAGACCATGACGCTCTTCTTATGCTCCTTGAAGGCTGGGACAAGATTTTCATGATCATACTTGCTACCAGGGCTACGAAGCACGTATCGCCGTCCAGCAAGCTTTCCTAGACAGATGGAAGACTCGTCAGACCAGATGAT